>JABUQX010093095.1:20000-39681 GCA_015478945.1 Trachelipus rathkii | reverse complement strand
TTGTTCTATGTAAAATTAGGTTAGTGGGGGGCTTGGATGGAGAGGAAGGTGATCACGAAAGGAAGTAGGTAAATTAAGAGTTGAGAAGTTAAGTGAGCAAGACAATAAGGATAAGTATGTAAGAGCGCTCGCTAGTAAATCGGTTGAATGTGAAAAGTTGATACTGAACAAATCTTGGGGCAAAAATGAAGGAAGCAATTGTTAGTAGTGCAAAGGAAGTGTGTGGATGTGCAAAGTAGGAAGTAAGAATGTTAACAGCGAAAGGTGGAATGAAGAGGGTGATGAAAGCGCGTTAAAGGTAAAAAGAAGCTGGTTGAAGTACTAAAAGCAAATGATGAAATTTCAAAAGAAAGATCTTGGAATTATGTAAGGAGCGAAAAAAATACTAAAAGGTGCATACGTTATTTTTTTTTTTTTTTTTAGGAGAAAACAAAAGGTAAATGAACAGTTTGGAAGGAGGATGAATGAGGACACACAAGGATGTGCAAGGTGTGAGAAGAATTGATAAAATGAGGAATGAACATATTAGAGAGTTGTGTGGTGTGAAGAAAGGGGTAAACGAGAGAATAAATGAAAGTATGTTTGAGATGGTTGTCATATGGAAAAGGATGAATGATTAAGTCGATTGTTAAGAGAAGAATGTATAGTGGCGAGTATGTTGGGAACCGACCGGCTGGAGACCGAAGAAAAAGTGGATTGAGTCAGTAAACGAATGTTTGAAGGAGAGAAATGTGAGTTTGGTAAAGGCGAGAAGAAAGGTGTATAACAGGAGTGATTGGCGGGGGTTTGTGAGGGGGTTATGGTTGTGGCCCACCTGGGCCAAGGGATGAACCCTTACATTGACGATCTACCACCCTAGTGAGGGTCCATCGATGTCCCATTGAAGCTTTAGGTGGATGTCTGACTGCGACGTTCTAACAAATATGGTACGAGGGCAGGTAAGGCTGGGCTTTCTTTTTCGAACTTTTGTCACCGATTTCAGCTTTTCTTTTCTGATTGCTCATCACGCACTTACTCCCATTCTTGGAAAAATAGAAGGAAGATGAAGAATAATAATATATATATTATATATATATATATATATTATATATATTATATATATATTATATATTATATATATATATATATATATATATATATATATAAATATAATATATTATATATAATAATATTATATAATATATATATATATATTATATTTTCTTTCTCATCTTCTTTTTTTCCCAAGATTTGGAGTAAGGTGCGTAGCATGATATAAAAGAAAAGAACAGTAGAAGAATTTATTGAACAAAAGTCTAAATAAAGCCCAGCTTACCGCCCCCTCTGTACCATTATTAGTAGAGAACTTCGTCGCAGCAAAAAAATCCACCCTAGAGCTTCATGGGACCGCGATGGACTATCACTATGGTTAAGATCGTCAATGTTAAGTTTCATCCCTTGGTCCTGATGGGCCAACAACCATACCCCCTCACAAAACCCCCCCAATTCATCCTGTTATACACCTTCTTCTCGCCGCCTCTACAAACTCACATTTCTCTCCTTCAAACATTCGCTTACTGATTGTTTACCGACTCAATCCTCTTTTTCTTCGGTCTTCCAGCCGGTCGTTCCCAACACACTCGCACCACATTACATCCGCTTAACCAACCGACTACCATTCATCCTTTTCATATGACCAAACCTACTCAACGTACTTTCATTTATCTCTCATTTACACTTTCTTCAAAAACCACACAACTCTCTAATAAGCTCATTCCTCATTTTAATCAATTCTTCTCACAACTAGCAGCCCTAAGTTTGTACCATCTAAACACATTAACTTTAGGTCTATACTTCATATCCAGACCATAGGTCTCACTACCTACCATACCAATAACCCACAGGTAACAACATACCTCATGTAAGACCCCTGACACACTCAAGACTTAGTCACGTTACATTCACCTCAACGATTTAATTTGCACAGCCACCTTCCTGCATTCACAACTTCCTACTACACTCTGCATCATCCGATACCTTCTCATCCCAACATAGTATCTAAGATATTTTTAAACTCAAACAACTTTGTTCACTGTTCACTAATCTAACATAACTTTCCACAGAGACTGTCCTCACTTCACAATCATACCTTACTCTTATCCACGTTACTTTCAAGCCTCTCCTTTTGCACACTCTGCCAAATCTATCTACTTAAATCCTCCACTCAAACTCTTCTTCAGATTCGCCACAAAGAACCAATTCTCCGCATATAATAGGAGGGCACCCTCCACTCATCTCATCTCCATCATCTAACACCATTTCCTGCCATCCCCACCTCGAATTCTTTCAAAATAACCCCATTATATACAAATTGAAATAACCAAGGAGATAACACAAAACCCTGTCTCACTCCGTATTTAATCCTAAACCAATCACCATTGACACCATTTAATTCTTACACACGTTCACTATCGTCATACATACTTATTTATCCACCGAAAACCTACCACCAAAACGCAGATATCATAACACCTGCCATGAGCTTCCCATTAATCCTATATTACGCCTGTTGCAAATCCATAAAAAACCTAAAAAATACATTTATTTCTTCTTTCTCCTCATTTCTCATCATTGTTTCAATGTTAAAGATTTGATTCACACATCCTCTACCACTCCTAAAAACGACCTTGTTCTTCACCAATCAGTCCGTCAGTCACTCAACGCACTCTTCAACCAAAATACCAGCAATATATCTTCCCACAACACTCAATAAACTTATTCCCTATAATTTCTACAGTTCCCCTTATCTCCTTACCCGTTTATATAAGGGTACTATTACTGCTCTCTCCAATCCCTCGTAACTATACCCTACATAAACGCTTTATTACACAAGTCCCAAATCCAATTCAATCACCATCTCGCCTCCATTTCTTGATATTTCACCAGTAATTTTTTCTTCTATACCTGCAGATTTACCATTTCTTCAACCTTTATCACTCTACCCATTCCTCTCCTGCTAAAACCTTCATCCCCAAAATCCGTATTCCGTTCTGCACTATCAAAACACCACCACACACTTCACTAATCACCATTCTTCATTACAGCCAATATTATGCAGATTTTCGTAAGTGTTCTTTCCACACTCCACCTACATCCATTTCATCAGTTACAAAGCACCATCCCTATTCATTATTCTAAGGCAGGTTACCTTTATTCTCATTCTTAACTTTCGCGCTTCTTTCCAGAGAGCTTCATATTCCCTTGTAAGTCCCATTCACCCCTTCCAAACTGTTTCATTTACCTTTCTTTTTCTCCAACGTATTTTAGTATTTTTTTTCCTCCTTATAAATCAAACATCTTTTCTTTTTAAACTCGATCAGTTTGCTTTTAGTTTACATTCAACCACGCTTCTTTTACTTTTAACCGCTTGCTTCAACCTCTTTCATTCCACCACTCACTGTTAACATTCTTACTTCCCTACTTAGGCACATCCACTACTTCTTTTGCCACTGCTAAACAATGCTTCCTTTATTTGCTCCAGATTTGTTAGTGGGAACTTGTTATCACATTCAAAACTGATTTACTTGCGAGGTTTCTAGCATAATTCTATACCTGTTCACTTAACTTCTCACTCTTAATTTTTACCCACTTCCTTCCGTATCACCTTCCTCTCCATGCCTAGCCCCCACTAAACTTAATTTTACCATAGAACAAACATAATGATCCGATTAATTCCTTCTTAAACCCTCACTGATAACATCCCAAAACTCTTCTTCACCAACACAAACAATCATACTTTTGCACTTCGATACCATCTCTACCTACACCAAACCTAGTATACTTATGGATACTCTTGTGTTTTAAAAAATATTACTTACACACATACTTCGCTCCACACAGAAATCATCACTTCCTACCATTTCATTTTCCAAACCCGACACCCCAAAACTAAACCTGTTATACCTCCCTTTTTGAACACCTATCCAACCATTTAGTCCCCAAACACTATCAATCTGAAGCTCTACTCACCCCATCCAAAAACATCATTTAGATTATCCCAAAAAATCGTACTCCCTTCAACGTTTCCCTCAGATTGACCATACTGTCACAACCACACTACCTTGACCTTTTCAAACTTAAATTTAGCCATTAGGATTTTCTAGGACTCACACACAAAGTCTTACCATAGCTTCTTATAACCACAAGTCACTCCACCAAAATTGCAACTCCCTGCTCTCCCCCTCTCATTCCTTTCCACACCAGCACATTACACCCATTTCACACCACACCACTCATTTTCACCGTTTATTTCGATCTTATATTTCCAGTCACAGCGAGCAAGTCAAATTTGCCCTTTCTAAAATACATCCATCACCTCTCTTCTCTTCTCCTCACCATTTATTCCTTGACATTCCATGTACCCTACGATTCATACAATTTCGCGAAAAAATTAGGACGGCCGTTTACGGCGATCACGACAATCTCCGAGGCATGCATTAGCATTCCTAGCAAGAGATAGGTGTAGTGGGCAGCCAACCCAACTACCCCTGTCCCTTTTAGTCGGCCTTCTACGACACGCAGGACATACAATGTGGGCAATTCTTTCATCCCCAACACATAGGGATATGAGTAAGTAGGATGTCTGTAGTGCTTATCATAGAAGAGGGGTGTGGATATAAGTATGGGTATATGATATGTGGATAAATGTGGTCAGTAATTATTTGCCTGGAGGATGAGTATGTGAAGAATATGAACGCAAAAGGGAAAGACGCACCATTAACAAATGGGAGGTAATTCATCGCTCGGAGTAGTGTGTACTCTCCTATATATATATTATTAATATATATATATATAATATATATATATATAATATATATATAAATATATATATATATTAATATATATATATATATATATATTATTATATATAGTATATATATAATTATATATATATATATATGAGGGAAATTACAGGGAAATTAACTGTAGGAATTATTAGGGAATAAGTTTATTGATGTTGTAGGAAGGTATATGCTGGTATTTTTGGTCGAAAGAGTGCGTGAGTGACTGAGGATGATTGGTGAAGAACAAGGGCGTTTAGGAGTAGTAGAGGATGTGTGGATCAATATCTTTACATAAAACAAATGATTGAGAAAATGAGGGAGGAAGAAGAATAAATTATATTAGTTTTATGGATTTGCAAAGGCGTATGATAGAGTTAAATAGGAAGCTTTATGGCAGGTTTATTTAGTGATATATGGTGTTGGTGGTAGGCTTCTTGAATGGGAATCAAAATGTATGATATGACGATAGTGAAGCTGTGTAAGAATTAAATGGTGTCAATGGTGTTGGTTTAGATTAATAGAGGAGTGATAAAGAGGCCCCGAAGACAAGGGTGTTTTAAGTCTCCTTGGTTATTTCAATTTGTATATGGATGGGGTTATGAAAGAAATTGAGGTGGGATTGGCAGGAAATGGTGTTAGAATGATGGAGAATGGAGTGAGTGGGAGGGTGCCCTACCTATTTATGCGGATGATTTGGTTTTGTGTGGCGAAATCTGAAGAGAGTTTGAGAAGGATTGGTAGAGAGATTGCAGGGTATGTAAAAGGAGGGTTTTGAAGTAAACGTAGATAAGAGTAGATTATGGTTGTGAGTGAGACACTCCTCAGTGTGAAGTTTGTTAGATGGTGAGCAGGCTGGAACAAATGTCTTGAGTTTAAATATTTAATGTATTGTGGATGAGAAGGGAACGGATGATGCAGAGTGTAGTAGGAAGTGTGAATGGCAGGAAGGTTGCTGATGCAATAAATCGTTGGTGAATGTAAAGGGACTAAGTCCTTAGAGCTGTGCGCTAGGGTCTTACATGGGGTAATGTTGTTACCTGTGTTATTGTATGGTAGGTAGTGAACATGGTCTGGAATAAGAAGTATAGATCTTAAAGTTCAATGTGTTCAGGACAATCCTAGGAGCATGCTAGGTGTGAGCAAATAATAAAATGAGGAATGAAGTTATTAGAGAGTTGTGTGTTGTGTTGAAGAGAAAGGGTAAATGAGATGAATAAAGAAAGTATGTCTGAGATGGATTGGTTGTGGAAAGATGAATGATTAGTCGGTTGGTTTAAGCGGGATGTATAGGGTGGTGATGTGTTGGGAACGACCGCTGGGAGACCGAAGAGAAAGTGGATCGAGTCGGTGAACGAATGTCTGAAGGAGAGAAATGTGAGGTTGGCAGAGGCGAGAATAAAGGTGCATGATAGGGAGGGGAAAATGGGGCGGGGGGTTTTCTTTTTTGTAAATTTTTGGGGCCAATGGTTTTTTGGGGGGGGGTGCCCACCTGGGCAGGGGATGCCTACATTGCGATTATCATAGTGAGGGCCGCGTCGTGGCCCATGACTCTAGGTTGGATTTTCTGAGTGTGACGAGTGTTTTCACTAATTAATGGTACAGAGGGGGCGGTAAGGCTGGGCTTTCTTTTCGACATTGTCAATTCTCCTACTGCTTTTCTTTTCCGATCGTGTTAGCGCACCTTACTCCCAGTCTTGGGAAGAAGAGGTAGGTAAAGAAAGAAAGAAATATATTAGATATGATTCGGAAGTATTCGGTATTCGGGCTATTCGGCCAAAATACCGAATATTCGGTATTCGTCTTTTTTGCCGAACTATTCGGCCGAATATTATCTTTATTAAAACAATAAATTACGTCACATAAGGAGAAAGTTATTTAATTTAAATTGAAATTTAAGAAACTTATTTTCCTAAAAAATAAAAATAGCCAAATTTTGTAGCCAATATGGCAAAAATCTTTGTCATTTGTCAGATCCTATAAGGGCCTTTGACATTTTTCAATATTCTAAAAAATAGAATTCATTTAGTGATACGGGATAATGGACCAAACATGGTAGCTGGTATAAGGGAGAGTGGCTTGATATCAATTTCATGTTTTATTCACACGTTGCAACTATGCATTCACGATTCAATATTATGTCGGAAGTCTGTTAAAGATATTTATTTACTTGCAGAAGTATCCTTTCATTTTCACCATTCAGCAACGGGAAGCTGCAAAGCTTAAACTTTACAGAGCAGCTGAATGTTCAAACATCATAATTAATCAAAGACGTTTCTACAGGGTGGAACAAGAACTTTATGAGTATGCTTTAAAAAGAGTTGTTTGAACAAAAAGTTTCCCTATTCATATACGCTTCTGAATGCAATCAGAAAATGTTGACTGATTTTCAGTGGCAAATTATCCATTTACTTGAGCCATTTGACATTCACTAAAACAAGCATTAAACGTGAAGTAAAACAGTCGCCCAAGTGATCCTTCCATTTTTAGCAATAAATCTATTTTAAATAAGGCAATTAAAAGCAAAGCTTCAGTGAATAATTACACTCGTGAAGAGCTTAAGAAATCAGTAGAAAAAAGACTTTCTATTTTTCTATTGATAAAATCTTTGTGTGTAGCTACTTTCTTAGATCTCCGATTCAAGCTATTTTCAACATGAATCAGATGAATCAGCAAAAAATATGGTCGTTGAGGCATGGAAATGCATGAAAATTTAGCTCCTAACTCTTCTGCTGACGATGATTCACGTAGTGGGGAAAGTGAGCTGGAAGGTTCCATTTTCACTTCTTAAATGGATTGTTTTAAAGAAAGTGCCATCAAAATCGTCATACAGAAAAGAAAGCGAGAGTTGAAAAAAGAAAGTCCCATTCTTCTGACGATGTGATTATTTGTCATAAAAGTAAAAGGCTACTACGGAAATACATCAAGAAATAAACCAATATATAAGTTTGCCTACTTTTGACCAGTGAAGAAAATGATATTCCCTTCAATTGGTGGAAAAAACACTGGAAATAGTTTATGAATTTGAAAAAAACTAGCAATTAAAATCCTTTTCTCTCCACCATCATCGTCGAAGGAAAGAATATTTAGAAAGGAGAAATATTTATGAAGCAAAAGAAATAGTTATCCCCTGAAAATGGAGAACTGCTAATGTTCTGTCATTTTAACCCTAGAGCTTATTCAAATGAAGTTTAGTTTAATATCTTTAACTACGAAACTTTTCAATTTTCATTTAATTATTTTTAATATGTGAATGGTTTGCTATAGGTAAGAAATAGTTATTTACTTTTTGTTTATTACTTTGTATATAACACTGGTAAACATGAAATTTCTTGTACGGGGTTTCGCAATTGATTAATGATGTGCTGATTCCAAAAAGGTAATCGGTTTTGCATACACAGCGCATTTGTGAGATATTGTGTGTAACGCAGATTTGTAAAATTTTAAGATTTTTCCTTTTTCAAGAGGGTCTATCACAATTATTGATAATATTATATATATAATATATTATATATATATATATATATATATATATATAATATATATATATATATATATATATATATATTATATATATATAATATTGTTGTGGAGACCAAATGGTGACGAGGGCATGAAAAAAGTATTGGTCACTTACCTTCCAGTGAAAACAGTAATTAGTATTATTCAAAATTATCAGTGAGAAAAGTAAAAAAGAAAAATTATGTAACTATCACGGAGGAGATATGTAAAAGAAGCCATTTCAGCTTCTTTTGCTATCGGCTGGGTAAGAGAGAGGACCATCACTTGCTCCAAATGGCTCCTAGGTTTGTGGCTGCGAAAGATCACTTTTAAAGCTTTAGTAAGAGGGGGAGAATGAAAAAGAAGTAAAAGATAGATTATTAATCCATATATAATGTATGTGTTAGTAGTAGATAATGTATACTATCAAAAGTAGTAGAGGTAATGTTAATACATTCACCAGTTATCCGGGAAAACTAGGGGGATAGCCTTAAAAAAAAATGGTTACGGGGTGGGAACCCACAAACTGTAACTAAGTTGTTATAAACAATGGTCACAAGACCTGACTTAATATTACTGATTTTTGGGAAGTTATCCAGAATATTAATGGGTCTGGGAAGTGATCCAGACTTGATTCTTTTTCCTGGAAATAAGTCCAGAACACCATAGTTCCGCTCTCTAATGATAAAATCTGTCCATGATGAGCCTCATTGTGATGGATGTAGAAACTACAATAAGGACCTAAAAGATTAAGACAGACCCAAAACATAAAGAGAATGATATCTTTCAGAGACAGGTAACCTTATAAAACGAGACCCTAAAAAAAGATGGAAAAATAAGGAATTACCTGAGATGGCGTTTGTTATACGCACCTCAAATAAGCATGACAAAAATAAGAATCCTAGAGATGGCGTTTGATTATCGCCATCAAATACAGATGAACAAACAATTAACGATCATGTCTTAGGGATGTAAATGAACCCCCAACAATAGGACCTGTAAAAAATTGATTAACAGGAGAAATTAGTATCGAATTTCTTAGGCAAGCTTATTAAGGTATTTAATATCTGCCATTAATTAAATTTAAGTTATATTAAATATTTATTAATATATATACCAAGATGTATCTATACGATATCTAACCAAATACGCATTTAAAATAAGGCTTGAAAAAGATTACGCTAATCTCGCTGAAGGTTAATCTGTGTCTTTTATATCAAAGAGTACTATTATGTCGGATATCTGACAGTTTACACTTCCCCCACCGTAGAACAGAATTTTACAATATAGGGAAAACCTATCTCGTTCTATTGGTTCTGTAGTGAATTATCTTGGGGATATAACAAAAGCTTCCAATTCTCACTAAAGATTTGATACCCAATGATTCGACCCCAAATCGGAGAATGAGGAGATCTAAAGTTCATTCTTCATGAAAAGTTAAAATTATGAGATTAGGATGTCTGAAATATTTCCCCTAGTAGAAGTCTAATTACTCAAAATAGATACATACTTACCACCTAAAAACATTACCTGGCCACATTGAGAATTGAGATCTTAGTATATTCTGAGATGATGTCTTCCCAATAAATTCACAATTTGTAAGGGTATATACACACATGATATTTTTAATTGATCAATCATCATGAGTACTTCGTTATGTGACCATTTATTTCATTGTATTACATTACATCAACTTATTGGGTAACGTTGATGTGGTCCACCCCGTAACCATTTTTTTATATTTAGCTAATTGGATTAAGGCTTTCTTATATCCACTACCATCTTTTAATTGGAAGTTATAATTAAAAAATTATAAATACTAGGGATGTTTACCCTGTAAACGGGAAAGGAGTAAAAACTGTACTTTGTCAACCATATAAACCCAAAGTAGTAAAGTGTAAATTAGATTAAAACAAATACATAACCTAATAAACTAATAATATACCTACATTACCATAAATATGCACATTACTAAGCTCAACCACTAACAACCAATACGAGGTACTGTACGTTTATATGGATTATAATAAATATATTCCTATCTGTGTGGAGTTCTTTAGTTCTCGGTATTATCTCCCATCGTTTACCTAAGATATGGATCATTTTTTTTACCAAAGTGATGCTATTTCGACACAGCTACATACCTATATATAAACTCAGGATAACTAAGGAATTGTGCATTTTTTTTGGACGCGCCCAAGACTCCACAGTATAGATAGGCCACTACATACACCTCCCACTAAGCCTAAAAACCCTACCTCCCTACTCTTCGAGGCATAATTCAAATGACAGAGGCATAGACTTAACGCGTTTCATGCACAGATAGCAAGGAGAAATAGCTGAAAATGGTAAGGATCGATCTTTTTACATATCGGCTTCTCAAGTAGTTGGTGAGAAGTATCAGGTTGCCTAAGTACGTTAAAATTCAACCATTTTATCTCACTCAATTAGTACACCTTTTCATGCACTAAGATTAATTTATTGGAAGTTATAATATGTACTAGTGTTACCTTGACTATTTATGTCATAGTCTGGATATACGGTTATACACAACACACAGTAAACTAGACAACTTAAATTGGAAATCAATGTATAGTGTTATCATTGTACGCACGTTCAAAGACATGTAACATATAGATTAAAGGTCAAATGACCACTATACCTATAAGGGAGAAGGGGTTATACGCAGGAAAATGAAAAAAACAAAATTAATAGAGTAAAGGCGTTCTGGCACTTCTAGTAAATAAAGTATAACTCTTAATCTAAAATCGTTTTTCTCTGTCGAGTTAGTATTTACCGTTTGTGCGGATCTCAATTAAGTTTATTAAGCTCTATTACTAGCCTAACATTCTATCAGACTTAGGAGGTTGAATTGGTCTGTGATTTAGCTAATTATACCCATTATCTCTTATACGACAATATTGTTCGATTTCAGTACTCCAGGTCATAAAAATCCTTAGCAGAAACAATCAGGTGATAATTTTAGTAAAGTGAATTCTACTATTATGGTTTAATTACGCAAGCATTACTAGTAATATTGGTATCACATTATCTATCATACTGTGCTTATTAAATTCATATTATAGTTATATCTCAAGCACCTTTATACTATCTATATTATTCAAATACTCTAATAGCAATTGCACTATATATGCTGACGAGTTGAATATAGACTGATTAAGAGCAAGTAAAGTTGTAATTAAAGAATCTCTCTATGCTATAATTCTTAGTATTAACGTAAAATATATACATAACACTCACTAGAAAAATATGTCACTTTTTACTACAGTCTAACATCTCTCTAAAATACTAAGTTACCAGGATTCCGTTTGAATAGTTCTATCATGTTTGAGTTTATGAAGATGAATCGCTTAACAATGGAAACAAAAAATACCGATACGCGAAGAAGCTTAATTCTTATGCAATG
Source organism: Trachelipus rathkii (assembly GCA_015478945.1). Classification (NCBI taxonomy): domain Eukaryota; kingdom Metazoa; phylum Arthropoda; class Malacostraca; order Isopoda; family Trachelipodidae; genus Trachelipus; species Trachelipus rathkii. Next base: position 27,933 of record JABUQX010093095.1, on the reverse strand, counting down.
TGGTTAACTTATCACTTGCTAGCGATCTAATTTATTGCTTGAATATAAAAACTATAATGTCAAAATACGAGCGATCCCCTCTACTACTACCGGCTTTGCATAACACGTTCATTATGACATATTTGAGTCAAAGATGTTTTCGTGAGAAATTAAAAAACTTAATAAAACTGCCTCAATAAGTTTGCATAGTTACGATTGCAAATAATTTAAGCTTGGTTTAATAGACAAAATAGACTGATTATTCCCCAGTTTATTACTTCGTGACAATATTAATTAATGTGGATATATCAACTTACCATACCGTGCAATTAAAATTGCAAGGGGGAACGCTAATCTCCCCCCTTCAAAGATAATCCCTTAACACTTAACTATTGATAGAGCTAGAAGTACTCTCCGATTTCACTTAGGATGTGGTAACTTATCGTCTATTTAGATATTTTCAAATATAGAAAGAAAACTACAGGCGGACTTAATTATTACATTCTATCTCTTGTAGACTAATGGATTTAGAGTGACACTTAACAGGGTATATACTTTCGTGTGATCCCCATCCAGCGTTTATTTGGTGTGAGGCCCATATGATTGTACATCTTCTCTACGATTACACACTCAGAAATTACCACAAGGTTATCGACCGATGGTCTTCTCTATAAAATCAACTCCCTTCTACATAGGTTAGTTTAAATCGGTGGCGTAATTGGTAATTTAAACATATATAAGTGTGAGCTTCGCTCAACCCAGTAACTAGGCTGGGGCTAACCCCATCATTTCCCTGTCCTGGCGAAAATACTCATCACCCCTGAAATTGTTAGGCCAAGATTCCCAGACTAGAAATATCACCAAATCAAACCCGAAAGATGTAAATGAATATTGAGTATTTTGAAATTCTACAGGTACATACTTCAGTAACGAAAACTATGCATGACATGTCATTATAGCTGTCGACCTCATGCCCGCATGATCGTACAATACTAAATTCAAACATCTTGTCCAGGTGAGAAAGAGTAAGCTATATACTTACACTGTGTAAGTTTCCTCTCACACAGAGAATTCATCGATATATGCTTAAGGAGAAGGTATGACCTCGGTCTAATAATAACACTTAGATAAAATTTAAGGTCACCAAGTATTTAACTTATAAACTAACTGCGTTAAAACCTCGAGACTTTTGTGAAGCGTTCAAACGCCAACTCAAATATATCCACACATTGATTGCACATATAGCTACAAATAGACTATGTGTGTGTGTCTCTAAAAAATCTATTACTCCGCGAGACCAAACTGTCGGGTCACTTCCTTTAATGTCTATCGTTGATTTTTCATCCGATATGGTGAAACTATGGATGGAACAATTGATATTCTACTTCTGTGCTTCGAAAGGACCGCTGATCAGATTAGCATTTAAGGAAATGAGGAGAAGAGATAGATGAAAAGGTGTCATTTCTCACTTAATGATGCATGTTAAACATTACATTCATACTGAGGCCGAGCAGTTTTTCTAAAATTAAATGAGAGTATCGTTTGTTGATTTTGGTGACAGGCTATTAGTACCTCTGTGATCTGTGCGAGAGATTCATAAGCGAAGTAGATCTACCGATGTGCTTGTAGGAGCGATGGTGGGAATCGGCGTAACCGTAAACATAAAGATTCATTTCCATGTTCATAAATCGGACCGGAAAACTAACAATATCATGAATTTTTAGCTGCAGTATATCCATCCTAGTATGGTCTATTCTATCCAGCGCTGGGTGTGGATATAGAGCTATTAACAACAAGAGTACATTAATAACGGACACTAAGGAAGGACTATATGGTTGTGGTAAGCTCACAATGTAAGATAAATTAAGATTAAAAGTGTGGCCGACAAGTATTAGCGTACAACTTTGAGTATCTCTCAGGTAAATAAGAGTCAGCGTAATGGATTGTATGGACTTAGGATTATTACACATACACCTCTGGTTAGGACAATTATAGATTGTTTATTTTCGATTACATCAGTGCCCGTGATTAGTGATACCATATCCTTCAGTAGTTTACCATGAAAAACATATATGGTGTGTGAGGTCACTAAAAGTCGTAAACACTTAAGAATTATCCTGAAGAATTAGTGATACCACTTCTAAGGTTTTCACCCCATAATACTTCTAAAAAGTCACATTCTTCTAAGAACATGACATATCACAACTCTTCCTTAAACAATCGCGTGGTCTCTGATCACCTTATTTGACATATACACGCAATTTCGTCTTCCGCTCTATCGAGATAGACATATTTCTCCGTTCACCTGTATAATATAGGAATCAAGAAGAGATTTTTCATCTAAAAGACGTCCAATATATAATCACCATTATTAGTAATGTATTTTCATTGAATTTTAGTAGACAATTCTAGTCCACTGTAGTGTGAGAATATCTCTTTGATGAATAATCTGAGTAAGTTCGAGTCGCTGTGGTCATCAGATCAAGGCGTTGGTTGTGAGGAATGATGAGTGGAGTTGTGTTGTGAAGACACTTAATCGATTCCCCGGGTGTCGTAACTGAGTGCACAAAGGAAGAACAAACAGGGCTAGCGACTTCTTGCTGGGAGAGGATGTTACTGGAAGCAGAACACTGTGTTACATAGATATCTGCTGTAGTCAGCTATAACCTGTGACTCCCATACTATCTTTCTCTCCATCTGCACACAGCGCAAGGCGTTTGTCCTTGTTCGGAGTTCTCTCACCGGGATGAAGTGTCAACACCCATCGCCAAGTTGCAAAAAAATTTCGCCAAATATTTGTAGCACCCTTCACGTATCTGATGACCCGATCTTTGTTTACAAAAATCAAACAGACGAGAGAGTCGTACGATCAACAGAATCTAGGTTAGGTCTTTTAGAAGTAAAAGCTCGAATATTTCTATGTGGGGAATTTTTATGAGGAAGATCGCGAAAAGGGTGACGACCACCGCGATTGTTTAAAGAAGAGTTGTGATAGGTTATGTTCTTTGAAGAATGTGACTTTTTAGAAGTATTATGAGTGAAAACCTTAGAAGGGTAATTAGTATTTTGTGTGTTCTTTACTACCTGTTCTGTGTTCGGGGGATATGTAAAATGGGAATTTTGAAAAATCTTTGTTATGGGTGTATAAGAATTCAGCATACCCCACGATATCGGACCAGGGTGTACGCCAATTTTTATTGAGCTCGTACATTTTTATGTACTCTCTAACACCTTGTTCTATGTTGTGGGAAGGCTACATAAAAATGTAGTTCGGAGAGATTCGTGGCCACTCATGTCTAGACCATGGTGAGCATGACTAGCCAGACGTTCTAGCCTGTAGGCAAACAAACGAATACTCTCATTTTTGTAACGGTGGGCAGATTGAAATGTATGCAATAGGGATTCCTTCCTTTTTCTCTCTTCCTCCTCATACCATTGGATGAGGGTCTCTCGAACAGAGAAATAATCTCTATCATCCTTGGTGACAAGACGATAGACATTAAGGAAGTGACCGTCAAGTTGTCTGCCGAGTAAATTTAACCATTTGTGATAGGCTGTGGGATAATGAAGTTGGCAGTAAGCTTCAAAATCCGTTAAATAAGTTAAGAAATTTGTACCATTATCTAGTGTATATGTACCAGGGTCTACCCCTTTAAGATTATGTGAATTTTTGAGTAAAGAATTCAAGTGTAAGATGGCTTCTTCCATCCTATCGATTTTTTGTTTTATGATGGGGCCTGAGTACATATCGGTGTTTGTTTTCGTTCTTGAGTAAGAATTTTGGTGCAATGGGAAATTATGCTTAGTGTTACGTGGGTACGACTTTGACGTATGTGGTAGGTATGGAGGATTTAAACGATGTGAATCCTCATTATTGTAAGAAGAATGATGTGATGGTTTAGAACCATGTAAGTTCTGTGAATATTGTGATGGGTGACGACCATTTTGGGAATCAATACAGTGGGGATAACAATGTTTTTGAGAATTATGGTTAAAGGTGAGTAAATCCCTATTTGAATCTAAAAGAGTATTTTCCCATGGATGGGGAAAATCAATCAAATTATGGTAGGATCTCATGGAGACTCTGGCTCAGTAGATGCATCTTGAGTGATCAACATAGTATAATTGTCACTACGAGGAACGCTTTTTCCATCATTATATAAATTGGAGTTTGTATAGTTTTATACAGGAACTATGCATCTATATAATCAACCATTTTAGTTTTAATACAATAAATTTTAAGTTTAGAGTTTTAATACAGTAACCCTAGTTTATAGTTTTAATACAGTAACTATAAAGCAATTAAGTAATTTAAATTGCTTATAAATGTTGTATAGTTTTAATACAAATTATCAAGGAGTTCTTCAACACAATTTCTTTCAACTCATTCACTCTTAAGAAAGAATGTTTAAGTATGTGTTTAAGAATGTATAAGTATATGACATAAAGAATTTTAAGACAGTATGATAGAATTATAGGGATAATGTCTTTAATTATACTGTTTTGTGAGGTTTGACAGTGGCGAAGTGATCTAAAATCACAATCCAGTGGCAAGGCAAGAGCACCGAACAAGACAGATGGTCCCTGTTCGGGCGCCACTTTTTATTTTCTGGTATTTATGTTGTGGAGACCAAGTGACGAGGGCATGAAAAAGTATGGTCACTTGACCTCCAGATGAAAAAGTAATTAGTATTATCAAAATTAATATAAAATAAGTTAGAACAGTGAGAAAAGTAAAAAGAAATTATGTAATATCTACCTGGAGGAGATATGTAAAAGAGCCATTTCAGCTTTCTTGCTATCGGCTGGGTAAGGAGAGAGGGACCATCAACTTGCTCCCAATGCTCCTGGTTTGTGTCCAAGTAAAGAATAGATCACTTTTTAAATTAGGTAGAAGGGGAGAATGAAAAAGAAGTAAAAGATAGATTTATTAATCCATATATACTATGTATGTAGTAGTAGTAGTAATGTAGAGGTAATGTAGGTAATGTAGTAGAGGTAATGTTAATACATTCACCAGTTATCCGGGAAACTAGGGGGATAGCCTTAAAAAAAATGGTTACGGGGGTGGGAACCCACAACTGTAACTAAGTTGTTATAAACAATGGTCAGAAGAACTGACTTAATATTACTAATTCTGGGAATTTATCCAGACTATTAAGGGGTCTGGGAAGTGATCCAGACTATTAATGGGTCTGGGAAGTGATCCAGACTTGATTCATGGGTCTGGGGAATTATCCAGACTTAAGAGATTTTAACTATGTTGATTAATCTTGTGAGGTGAAGACTCAAGATAAGACTTAAGACAAGCCCAAAAATAAAGATGAATCTTTCGAGAGGTCTATAACGAAGACCCTAAAATAAGATTGGAAAATAAGAATTCCTGAGATGGCGTTTGTTATCGCCTCAAAATAAGATGACAAAAATAAGAATTCCTGAGATGGCGTTTGTTATCGCCTCAAAATAAGATGACAAACAATAAGATGATTCTAGGGATGTAAATGAACCCCAACAATAAGACCCTGTAAAAATGATTACAGGAATTAGATGAATTTTTAGGCAAGCTTATTTAAGGTATTTGAATATCTGACCATTAATTAAATTAAGTTATTTAAATATTAAAATAAAAGATGGATCTTACCCTAACGATAAGAACGTCTGTGTGAGGGGTCTTATTTAAGAATATTCATGACGAGACGAGTCAAAGAATCAAGGAGGTGACGAATGAAGTACTATAAAGAAGGGAATGAAGTGAGTACTTTCATGGATTAAATATTTAATAGATGTGACTTAGAAGTTCAAAACATAATTACATACCTGGGAGAATTGGATCTTAATGTATAAGTGTTTCATATATTTGTAGGTACATCAGTGATTTATTGATCTCATTGATACTTTAGTATCTCATTGATACTTCTTTGGAAGTGCTATAATTAAGCTTTGATAAGCTTTTATGACTATGTGTTATGGAAGTTATAATTAAAATTATAAATACATGGGGATGTCTACTGTAAGAAAGAAAAACTGTTTTAGTAACCATCTAAAAACCACGAGAAAAATCTGAACATAAAATAATATACATATGCAGTAACCTTAACAACAATGGGCTTCTTATTCCGGGTTACGGAATAAGTTTCCATTATGATATTTTTTTACCATTTTAACCACACTACATCCTATATATAACTTATAACTAAGTGAATGTTTTTACCTGGACTCCACAAATACAAATATATATATATATATATATATATATATATATATATATATATATATATATATATATATATATATATATATATATATACTATATATATTATATGTGATATATATATGAAGGAGAGAAACAAATCGCAATTATATGAAACATGTCTTTGATAGATATAGTTAAACAATAAACAAACTATGAAAATAAAAGATGAGTAATATTGGGACAACATATAAGTAATAGAAGGAATGGTTTAGTTAATGTAAACATACTACGATGGTAGTAACTTTCTCTTCGTAGAACGATCTACTGACTGCATAGCGTTGCTGGAAATATCCTTCCATCAAGCTTTCCACAATAATCGCCAGCATATTGATATCCCATTGGCCCTGGTAACGTCCATCCATAAACTTTAGATCTTGATGGAAGCGTTCACAATGCTCATCACTAACATCGCCTAGGTTATCCGTAAATTTTCTTAGGTGAGAATGTATGTAGTGCAACTTTATACTCAATCTACATCCATGAATGAAAACTGTTTAGCAGTTCCTGTACAATGTTTAGTGGTTCTCGGCTTCCTGTTCCCCAGAAAATTCTGTGCTCATCTGAAAAAAGCATTTCACGCTCTTGCCTCTAACACAGTCATTGTTGGAGCAAAGGCAGCATCACGGATGAGTGTCCGTATTTTGTGGGCTATCAAATATCCCAGCTTTTTTTTCTCGTCACTCAGACCAGAAAACGTTGAGCATATATAGCGGGACAGCATTCACCATCATGGTCCAGGGTCTTCAAAATTGTTTCATCAAACCAAATTTTATGGTGGTGGAGGGTTAAGATGATGTCTTTCTCCTCTGTACAAGCCATGGGTTCACGGTACGATGTTTCCTGTCACCTGGCGTTCAAGGTTTCCCTCAGTGGCCATTCTCTTTTTGGTCCAGTGATCCTTGCCGCCCGGCTGTCCCAATGCACAGGAAGCAGGGGTATTTGGTGAAACCTGCTGCTGACCGAGCAAAATGTTTAACATTTTGAGGTTGACGCTATTACCATCCAGTTGTACCTGATATTGAAGCTCTCCAAACTATTTGATTTTTGCATTACTCCTCTCTCCATTTCCGACCGAGTACCTACTGGATTCGAAAGCATTAGCCTGTTGCGTCTGTGTACAAAACACACTTTAAACTGCTCTTGGAAGTGCCAATAAACAGTCGCCACTCACCTGAATCGTATGCTGGGTCCCATAGCGAGTAGTAGGCCTGCAACTTCACTACAATTACAAAGGTACATCGACTGTGTAGAGCCTCCACAGCTCTGGCTTCTCTGTTACGATTACAAAATGTTACCTTTTGCCATGGCCCATAGATCAAATTTTTCATGGCAACCTCGAAGCCAACAGCTCAGAACAACTTCGGCAAATACAACTCTACCAAGATCGTTCAGTTCACCCTGGTGAACAATGACGGACCATCCGACTGTATTGTCAGATGGATGATATACATCATCCAGGTCATTGGCATCCATTCATGTATACGTACTAAAGTTACCTACATGCTTCCCGATACGACGAGTAAAACTTGCTGTACTGTAATAATATGCGGAAGGTAACGTTATTACAGCCTACGTAGTGCGCACATGAATTTTGTCATTCCTAGGAATATGCAAAATAGGGATCCAGGATTGCACGAGAAAACGGGATGTGATAGAGCAAGTCCGAGAATATATATGGAATCAACACCTCCGAATTAGTAT
>JABUQX010093095.1:0-15000 GCA_015478945.1 Trachelipus rathkii | reverse complement strand
GGAGCAATGGTAAATGCGAGAGAATGGTAGGAATCCTAAAGGAAAGTCTAAGAAAAGTAAAAGAAGAAAAAACAGGAGGAAAGAATTGGGCTCTCTATTGGATAGTGAATGCTAGAAATGGAATAATTTCAACTGGTTTTTCACCTAGACAGAAAGTGTTTGAAATATATAATACAACAATGAAAGAAAAAGAAGAGTATACTCCGGCTCAATTAGAAGAAAATTGGGAAGGAATCAAGTTGAATGAGATTATGAAAATTCAAGAAAAAATACAAGAAATCATTTACCAAAGCATAGAATGTAAAATAGGAATAGCAAGAGAGCTTTAAAAACAGAATGTGAGACCATCATAAACTTGAGGAGGCAGAATTAGGAGACAAAGTTTTCTATAAGAAGAGGAATGAAAACAGATGGAGAGGACCTGCGAAAGTGGTGGGGAGAGAAGAAAAAACTGTGTGGGTGAGACATGGGGGTAACATGAAAGAAATCAACAAAGTGCATATAACAAGAATACAAAAGATAAATCATGAAGAAGATGAAGAAGATGAAGAAGATGAGAGAGAGAAGAACTCATCAAGTGAAGAAAATGAAGATAGTAGTGAAGATAGTGAGGAGGAGATGACCAAAGACAAAGTTTAAATATATCAAAATTAAAGATAGGAGGAGAATATATGGTTAAGCAGCCCGATGAAGAAAGGTGGATAAGAATTAAAATCGAGAGTAGAGGAGGAAAAAAAAGAGGTAAATATAAATATTCTTATAATATTATAGGAGAAGCAACTAGACGGGCTTTACAACATATACCCCGTTCTTTTTCTTTTTGACTTATTATCCATCTTGTTCTCACAGGTCTCATGTTCTTATCCAAATCTACCTCTTCATATACCTCATTTTCCTTCCAGCTTAAAAGTTCCTTATTTTTGGCATTTTTTACTCTTCCACCATTTTTCCAGTCTTCCATCTCTCCTAAATATATTTCTTCATCATCCATTATGGCAGTTTCTTCCTCATTCTCTGTTATATTTTGCTTTGTCTTTCCACTAGTATTTTCTTTCACATCATAGTCTTTTAGGTTTATCATATACCGTATATATATATATATATATATATATATATATATATATATATTTATATATATATTTATATATATATATAATATAATATATATTTATATATATATATATATATATATATATATATATATTATATATATATATATGTGTCTGAGTTAAATATTTAGGTATATGTTGGATGAAAGGGAACGGACAATGCAGAGTGTGTAGGAAAGTTGTGAATGGCAGGAAGATGGCTGGTGCAATTAAATCGTTAGTGAATGCAAAGGGACTAAGTCTTGAGTGTGCTAGGGTTTACATGAGGGTATGTTGTACCTGTGTATTGTATGTAGTTGAGACTATGGTTCTGAATTAAGAAGTTATAGATCCTAAGTTCAATGTGTTCAGATGGACAATCTTAGGGGTGTGCTAGGTGTGAGAGAATTGATAAAGAGAGGAATGAACTATTAGAGAGTTGTGTGGTGTGAAGAAAGGGGTAAATGAGAGAATAATGAAAGGATGTTGAATTGTTTGGTTCATGTTGGAAAGATTGAATTGATAGTATGTTAAGCGGATAGTTATAGTGGTGAGTGTGTTGGGACCGACCGGCTGGAGACCGAAGAGAAAGTGATTGAAGTCGGTGAACGAATGTCTGAAGGAGAAAATGTGAGTTTGGCAGAGGCGGAAGAAAGGTGCATTGATAGGAGAGAAAGGCGGGGTTTTGTATGGGGGCAGGGTTGTGGCCCACTGGGCCAGGGGATGAACCTTACATTGACGATTTACCATAGTGAAGGGTTCCGTCGCGGTCCCATGATGCTCTAGGGTGGATTTTTCTGTCTGTGACGAGCTCTCACTAATTAATGGTACAGAGGGCGGTAAAGGCTGGGCTTTCTTTCGACGTTTGTCATGTTTCCACTTGCTTTTCTTTTCCGATGCTTGTACAGCACCTTACCCCCAATCTTGGCAAAGAGGAAGATAGAAGGAAAGAAAGAAAGAATATATATATATAATATATATATATATATATATATATATATATATATATATAATATATATATATATATATTATATATTATATATATATATATTATTATATAATAGGAGAAGACAACGAGAAAAAAGAATGGATAAACCTAAAAGACTATGATGTGAAAGAAAATACTAGTGGAAAGACAAAGCAAAATATAACAGAGAATGAGGAAGAAATTGCCATAATGGATGATGAAGAAATATATTTAGGAGAGATGAAAGACTGGAAAAATGGTGAAAGAGTAAAAAATGCCAAAAATAAGGAACTTTTAAGCTGGAAGGAAAATGAGGTATATGAAGAGGTAGATTTGGATAAGAACATGAGACCTGTGAGAACAAGATGGGTAATAAGTCAAAAAGAAAAAGAAGGGGGTATATGTTGTAAAGGCCAGTCTAGTTGCTAAGGGATTCATGGAAAAAATTGACAAAGATAGTGTGGCTTGTGAATCTCCCACTTTATCACCTGAAGGTTTAAAAATTCTCTTGACAATAATAAAAATGAATGATTGGAGAATAAATACTTTAGATGTTAAAACTGCATATCTTCAAGGAAAAAACTTCAAAAGAGATGTATATTTAGTACCTCCAGAAGAAGCTAAGACTGAAAAAATTTGGAAACTCCGGAAGGCAGTATATGGATTAAATGATGCTGCAAGAAGTTGGTATGACAGTATGAGTGAAATATTGAAAGAAACAGGAGGTGAAAAAAGTAAAGTAGAAAAAACAATTTTTTTCTGGAAGGAAAAAGGTAAACTGATGGGAATAATGGGAATTCATGTTGATGACATGATCTATGGAGGTGAAGAGAGTTTCTATGAAAAGATAATTGGAAAGATTAATCAAAGATTAAAGGTGGGTAATGTAATGAGAGAAGATTTTTAATATATAGATGTACACATAAGCGAAAAAAATGGAGACATTATGATGGATCAGAATAAATATATACAAGAGAAATTAGAGAAAATTGACATGGAAAAAAGGAAGAATTTGGATGATGATTTGAGTAATTGAAAACAGGACGTCATATCGTTCTGGATTAGGAAAACTTAATTGGCTAGCACAGCATACTAGGCCAGAGTTGAGCTTCGCTGTGGGTAAACTAGGAAGAAATATGCAATGTGCTAATGGTCATAACATGAAGGAAATAAATAAAGTAGTGGAAAAGACAAAAAGGATAAAGACTGAGTTAGAAATAGAGAAATTAAAAAAGGGAAAATTAGTTCTTGAAGTTTATTCTGACGCATCTTTTGGAAATATTGATGTAGGTAAGACTCAAATTGGTTACTGTGTCTTATTAAGAGATAGTAATGGAAGGAAAACCACGATTGTGTGGAAGTCGAAATTAGCGAAAAGAGTTGTAGGATCCACTTTAGCTGGTGAAACTACGAGTATGGTAGAAGCAATAGAATGGGCTGAATATATAAAATTCTTATGGGAAGAATTAAATGTGATGACTGAGGAAGATTCTAAAGTAGAGATAATTGTTAAAACAGACTGCAAATCTCTTCGTGACAATAATCGGTCTGAATTTGGTGTGAAAAATAGAATGTTAAGAATAGATATGTTGAATATTAAATCTAAATTGGAGGATGGTGTAATTAACAACATAGAATGGATAAGCAACAGGGATCATCAAATTGCTGACGGATTAACCAAAGAGAAAAGTAATAATAAAATTTGAAGTTTATTACAGGTAATAAACTAGGAGGAGATTAGAGGGAGAAAGAAAGTAAAATTAGATTGATTTTATTTTAAGTTTTTGGTAGAAGGTCATGCTAACTCCTTTTGAGAGGTTGTAGAAGATTTTAGATGACAACTCGACAAGAGACACTATATAAAATAGGAAAAATTTTATAGTTTTTAAGTAGATAGTTGTTATTGTTTTTTTCCCTTTTTTTCAGTGTAGAGATCAAAAAAGTGATTTATTCTTGAATGTACTATACATTAAAGTAAATATATGAGTTATTTGTCAAGTGAATTTAAAAGATTAAAATTAAACATAGAATTGTGAAAGAAAGTAAAATTAAGATATTATTCCTTAGTTGAAAAAAAACTTTTGTTGAAAATATGGACTTTCTGATTTTATTAATCAGTGCAACAGTAAGGATAGATAAGTTCTTTTAATTCTTTTATATGTATTATGATGAAAAGTGGAAGTAGGGCCTTATCCCAATCTAATGACCCTGATATATGTAAAAAGTTAAATTGACTTTCGTTTTTTTTAATTCTGTAATATTTATCGATAATCGTCAAATTACTTCTGAACGTTGACTTCTTACAAAGTAAGTGGCATTCTCATATATTTGTATTAATTGAATGTATTATCAATATATATATATATATATATATTATATATTATATATATATATATCCTTATATAGTATATAATATATAAATATATATATATATTATATATGATAATATATATAATATATTATATATATATATATATATTAGATCTTTCTTCATCTAACCTTTTTTCCCGAGACTGGGAGTAAGGTTGCGCTACATGGCATCCGGAAAAGAAAAGCAGTAGGAGAATATGAAAAATGTCGAAAAGAAAGCCCAGCCTTACCGCCCCCTCTGTACCATTAATAGTAAAGAACTCGTCGCAATCAGAAAATCCACCCTAGAGCTTCACGGGGACTGCGACGGATCCTCACCTATGGTAAATCGTCAGGTGGGCCCATGCCCTGGCCCAGGTGGGCCACAACCATACCCCCTTACAACCACCCCGCCATTACCTCCTACATGCACCTTTCTTCTCGCCTCTGCCAAAACAAATTTCTCTCCTGCAAACATCCTTTACTGACCAATCCACTTTTTCTTCGGTCTCCCATCCGGTCGGTTCCCAAAACACTCACACCTATACATCCGCTTAACCAACCGACTATCATCATCCATCCTTTCCACATAAACCATCTCAACCATACTTTCATTTATTCTCTCATTACAACTTTCTTCACACCACACAACTCTTCTAATACGTTCATTCCTCATTTATCAATTCTCCTCACACCTAAGCACGCCATTAAGGTTGTCCATCTGAACACATGAAATTTAAGATCTATACTTCTTATTTCCAGACCATAGTCTCACTACTATAAATCAAGGTAACTAACATATATATATATATATATATATAAATATATATTATAATATATATATATATAAATAATATATAGATATATATATATATTATAATTATATATAAATATATATATAATATATAATATAATATATATATATATAATATATATATATATAATATATATATTATTATTTATTTTATTAGTATTATTATTATTATTATTATAATTAATTATTATTATAATTATTATTATTATTAATTATAATTATTTAATTATTAATTATTATATTTATTATTATTATTATTATTATTATGTATTATTATTATATTGATTATTATTATTATTATTATTATTATTATCCTCCCTGCTCCCCCAACACTGGGGTAAGGTGCGTGACATGCATCGGAAAAGAAAGTAGTAGAAGAAATATGACACAAGTCGAAAAAAAAAGCCCAGCCTTTACCGGCCCCCTCTATACCTATTAGTGAGAACTCTCACAGTCATAAAATTTCACCCTTAGAGCTTCACGGAGCAACCCGACCGGGACCCCCACTATGGCATATCGTCAAAGTAGGGTTTCATCCCCTGGCCCAGGAGGGCCACAACCATTACCCCCTTCAAAAACCCCGTCCTTCACTCCTATTATGCACCCTTTAATTCTCACTCCTCTGCCAAATCACACCTAATCTCCTTCAGGAACATTCGTTCACTGACTCATCCACTTTTTTCTTCAGTCTCCCAGCCTGTCGATTCCCAACACACTCACCACTTATACATCGCTTAACCAACGACTGTCATTATCCTTTCCCTATGATCAAACCATCTCAACATACATCATTTATTCTCTCATTTACCCTTTTCTTCCACACCACATAACTCTCTAATACGTTCATTCGCAATTTTATCAATTTCTTCTCACACTTTACACGCCCCTAAGATTGTCCATCTGACACAGATGAACTTTAGATCTATACTCTATTCCGGACCGAGTCTCGCTACTATTACATAACACAGGTTAGCAACTACCCTTCATGTAAGATCCTTAGCGCACTTCAAGACTTAGTTCCTTACATCCACCAACGATTTTAATATATATATATATATATATTATAATATATATATATTATATTATATATATATATATATATATATATATTATATATATATATATATTATATATATATATTTTTAATATAAATATAGTATTATATATATATATATATATATATATATTTGTATTTTAGATATTCCATAAAACTTATGAGAAGGGTTATAGGAAAGCTTCTATGGCAGGTGTTAGTGATTATATGGTGTTGGTGGTAGGGCTTCTGAATGGATCAAAAAGTAGTATGAGGATAGTGAGGCGTGTGTAAGAATAAATGGGTGTCAAAGGTGATTGGTTAGTATTATAATAGCGGAGTGGAGACAGGGTGTGTTATGTTCCTTGCTTAATCAACTTATATAAAATGGGATTATGAAAGAATTAGGGTGGGGGTTGGCAGGAAATGGTGTTAGAATGATGGAGAATGGAAATTGAGTGGAGGGTGCCCTACCTTATTATATGCGGATGATTTGGTTCTGGTGTGGTGAATCTGAAGAGAGGTTGAGAGTTGCGTAGAGAGATTTTGGGCACATGTGTTAAAAGGAGGGGCTTGAAATTAAACGTAAAAAAGAGTAAAGGTTAGTGGTGTGAGTGAAGACCAGTCCTCCAGGATAAGTTATGTTAGATGTTGTGAACAGCTTGGAATAAAGGTCTGAGTTTAAATATTTAGGTATGTGTTGGATTTAAGAATGAACGATGAGCAGATGTAGTAAGGAAAGTTTGAATGCAGGAAGGTGCTGGTGCAAATTAAATCGTTGGTGAAGGTAAAAGGACTAAGTCTGGAGTGTACTAGGGTCTTGCATGAGGTATGTTGTTACCTGTGTTATTGTATAGTGTGAGACTATGTCTGGAATAAGAAGTATAGATCTAAGTTCAATGTTGTGTTCAGATGGACAAATCTTAGGGGCGTGCTAGGTGTTGAGAAGAATTGATAAATAGGATATGAACGTATTAGAGAGTTGTTGTGGTGTGAAGAAAGGGGTAAACGAGAAAATAAATGAAAAGTATGTGAGATTGGTTTGGTCATGTGGAAAGGATGAATGATAGTCGGGTTGGTTAAGCGGATGTATAGTGGTGGTGTGTTGGGAACCGACGCGGGCGGGAGGCTGAAGAAAAAGTGATTGAGTCAGTAAAGAAATGTTTGCAGGAGAGAAATGTGAGTTGGCAGAGGCGAAAAGAAAGGTGCTGATAGGAGAGAATGGCGGGTGTTGTAAGGGGGTATTGGGTTGTGGCCACCTGGGCCAGGGATGAACCCTACACTTGTACGATTTATCATAGTGAGGATCCGTCGCGGGTCCCATGAAGCTCTAGGGTGGATTTTCTGATTGCGACAGTTCTTACTAATAATGGTACAGAGGGGGCGCGGTAAGCTGGGCTTTCTTTTCGACTTTTTGTCATATTCTCCTACAGCTTTTCTTTTCTGATGCATTAAACGCACCTTACTCCCAATCTCGGGGAAAAAAAAGGTAGATGAGAAGATATATAAATATATATATATATAAGTATATATATATATTATATAATATATATATATATATTATATATTAATATATATATATATAATTATATTATATATATATATACTATATATTATATACATTATATATAGTTATACATATATATATATATATATATATACATGGTTTTAGCGTTTTTATCTTTACGGTTTTTTAGTAAGGGAATAATTTTAATCTGATTCACATTGGTTCTAGTCAGCTGTTTTTGTCCTCTTTGTGTTTGTTTGGGTGTGGATGGCAGGTTTCACAGCGCAGGCTTCTATCGACTTTAGTAACATCCGCGGCTTACAATCTAACTCTGCATCCGTGGAATACCACCTCATCTAACTCTACCCTAACCTTTTGCTCTTGTCTAGACTCAGATGGCTAAGAATTTCATTCCTCTAACTCGGTTTAATATATT
The DNA here is from genome assembly GCA_015478945.1 of Trachelipus rathkii. Classification (NCBI taxonomy): domain Eukaryota; kingdom Metazoa; phylum Arthropoda; class Malacostraca; order Isopoda; family Trachelipodidae; genus Trachelipus; species Trachelipus rathkii. Next base: position 6,805 of record JABUQX010093095.1, on the reverse strand, counting down.
CCAACTACTAACTATATTGTTATAATTTCCGTCTAAAGGGTGGAGTATGTGCCTATGTAAACATAAACCACTCCTGTAACACGGTCTCAAGAATCTCGAGTGCGCCCTAACTTCGGATGATCTGTGGCTTAAAATCTTTCTTCTCTATCTTACAATAATCTTGTGCTTCTGTCACTGTTCTCCTAACAGAACAGATTTTCACACTTTCTTGAATATCTTACTACTTCTCAGAGACTGTGTATATCGTCTCATCCAGAATACTGAAGGTCCTCTATTTAGGGGGATTTCAATGTAACAACACTGAATGGTTGGGGGTCCTCTCATACTGATTAGGTGGGGAGGAGGCTGAATCATTCAGCATTCTCAACGATCGGGAGCAACTAATTAAAGAACCCACACACATTCCGGATCGTCCCAACCCATTCTTGACACACTTGAACCATGTTTCACCACTAGTCCTCTCTCTATAAGAACACCACCTTCCCCCTGATTGGTATATCGACCACAACTCTACTATCTCTTAATTTTTAATAACTTTCTCCCAACAGCTCCATTCCGCCCTACCGGCGATTTTTTGCTTCTACGCTAACTATATTGGATATGGACTGCGTTTGTTCTCTTGGTGAACGCTTCGGACCTTCTGCCTATAAAGGTCGGCGAGCTGTAATTCGTTGATGGGATGAGCAGGACTTATTCCTTCTTCAACTAAACTCTTTTCTTCTCCTCTGTAATCCATGGTTCGATCCGTGCTTGTTTCTGCTGGCCATACAGGTAGAGACAGTGCATATCGAATGGAAAATTCTCGTTCTTCTATCACTCTTGCTAATTTTCATTCAGCTAGAAATTGGTGCAGGGATACTCTTCAACGAGCCAAAGCGGGCTTTCATCAAACGAAAGTGCGCAACCTCCTTGGTTCCCTACTGACAAATCTTTCTGGCTCTTGCCAAAAACATCTCTAACAAACTTCTGTTAAATTTCTGCCTTTTTTCCCCCTTACTTCTTATTCGATCTGCATGGTTCTGTTGGCAATTCTCCAACTGAAAAGGCCAAATTCTTTGTTCGGCCTCCTATTTCCTCTAACTCAACCCTGGACGATTCTGGCATTCCGCATCCTCCTTCCTTCTCCTCTCAGGTGTTCCTATGCCTTTGCCTGTATTACATTTGATTCGTGTGGTGGCCTCTTGGACAATCTATGACGTTAGGAAGGCAGGTGGCCCGGACGGCATTCCTCCCAGAGTTTTGAAGGAGTGTGCTTTCGTGCTGGCCCCTCCCTCCGTTCAACTATATTCTCTATGTCTCAATACTAACAATTTCCCTTCAGTGTTGGAAATACGCACATGTCCAAACCTATTCACGAAAAAAAGGGAAGCCGATCTGATCCTTCAACTTATCGCCCTATAGCTCCACTTGTATCTACTAAGATCTTTGAAACCCTTCGTCAACTCTCATTTTCATAGACATCTGGGGGGAGCATTGGCTACTTGGATAGAGCACTGTAACAACTCAACGTCCAGTCTCATTCACTTCTTTCTGTGCCAGTTATGGCTTTCGGCGCTCGAGGTCTACTGGGAATATACTTTCCTATCTTACTGATTTATGGTTTTTCCGCTCTTAGGACATCTACGGGAGACTTGCCGTGAGGGTGCGCGCTTGAACATACTCAAAAGCATTCTTGCCGGGTTGTCTATGGCACGCGTCACTCTCTCCAAGCTCCCTCCTTTGAGTTTCCTCCTTCTCTTTGCCTTCTTATGTCTAGCTTTCTTTCAAATCGCTCGAGTTACTCCGGTGTTGTTGATGGGCGACTTCTCTTCTTCCTTTCATGTCAATAGTGGTGTTCCTCAGGGTTCTGTCTAATCTCCTACTTTTCATTAACGATCGTTCTCACCTGCACATCTAACTTTATCCCCTCATAGTCGCCCGATGACTCGACCTTTATCTTCAACTCAGTTTCAATTTCTGCTCCCATCTTTTACTTCTAGAAGTTGCCTCTGTCTTAATCTTTCCGTCACATTCTATTCTCGCTGATCTGGATAAGAATTTCCGTAGGTGGGGTCGCTGTTTCCATTGTGAATTCAATTCCTGTAAAAACTCAACTGCTGCAAATCTCCCTTCTCTAAACACCTTCTAACTTTCCCATATCTCTTTTCGACGGTTCTCTCGTCTCACCTGTTGACAATATAAATCCTTGGCCTTAACATAAACAAAAAAATTGTCTTGGAAACCTCACATCACACTTGGTTGCTAGGGCGCCTCAAAGAAACTGGGAGATTTGTTTAGACTGCAGACTTTTTTTCCTCTTCTCAGTTACTCCAGCATACAACAAGGGCTTCATCCGTCCTTGTATGGAGCACTGCTCTCCATATCTGCGGGGGGGGCTTGGTTTCACCCAGGCTTTAGGATTAGGGGTAGATTCAAAAGGGCCAAAAGCTTATAAACTGTCTGTTACTTTCCAGTTCACTTGACCCTCTATCTCTGAGGCGCGATGTTGGTGCTCATCTCTTTTTCTATAGGTACCACAGCGGCAGGTGCTCGAGGAACTTATCACTCGCGACCACCACCTTTACGACGCCCTCGTAGCACTAGGGTGCTGTGTCTGCACATTGGTTTGTGTTGATATTGTTAACTCCAGGCTAGTTCGCGTGCTTCCTATTTTTCTGCCACCTCTGTTTTGTGAATCTTTTCCATTCTTCTGTTTTTCCTGCTGAAATTTAATCTCCCCACTTCAAGGCCTGCGTCTTTGCTCATCTGCCGTAATTTACCGTAGCTTGTTGACTTCTGAGACGTGCAACACCCCCTCCTTGAATTAGGGCTCTGCCCGTGAGTGGTGGTGACACCTATAAATAATATATTATATAATAATATATATCATATTATTATTATATATATACTATACTTATAATATATAATATATATTATATATACTATAATATATAATGTTATAATATTACACAAGTATATATAATCAGAGGGCTAGGCAGAATTCCCATCCCCCTTCCCCCCCAACAACAATTTCTGCCTAACGCCACTGGTTACATTTCTAACTGATGCACGCTTAATTCTCCCCACTTCCTTCCCTATCTTTTCTTCTGCCAACATGCCCCCACTACTTATATACTTTTATAAAACAACTATGATGATCCTGATATTTCATCCCTAAAAATCCCTTATATTTAACTTTCATCAAACCATAATCTTCCAGCGTCTCCTTCACTCATAACACAAATCAATCATATTGTATGTTCACTTCGATACCATCTCTACCTACCCCCACTCTTCACTATTAAACTCTATAAATACTTTTGTGGCCGCGAAGAATTATCATACATACATACCTCCTTTTTCCTTGCCAGAAATCGAGTCACCTTCCATATCATCTCTCATTTCTTACACCATAACCCATCTCATACAAAACATACACTGTTAATGCCTTTCCCTTTATCGGACATCACCTTTCCACCCACATTCCAAGATCGCTCAACACGATCAATCCTAAAGCTCCTACTCACCAGCACCGTCAAAATAAACAATCAGATGTTCCAGAATCTCTCTCCATCAACCATCATTCTCAAATAGACCATATGTTACACCACACATACCTTGGCCTTTTCAAACATAAATTTAACCATTAGAATTCTTGTACTACCGGAAACAAAATTTTCCCTCATCTCATTTCTCTCCACTCTGGAACACATACATTTCCCCCCACACCACTCGTCCTTCTCCGTCTCTTCCACTTCACTCTTTGTGATCCATTCCTTATTTCCAGGCATCAGCAACAACTCAAATTTACCTTCCACACCCACACCCATCACCTCTCATTATCTCTACTTCCTGTACCAACCGATCATACAAGTTTCCTGCACGAGCATCTCAGAGACCTGAATCACGCATCTCCTATGAAAATATAAGTGGTAATGGGTAGCCAACGTAACTACCAATGTCCTTTTAGTTGCCTTCTACGACACGCAGAACAAATGCTGTGGGAATTCTTTTCCCCCCCCTTTTTGAAGAAGGTGTTGTCTGCAATAGTAGTATCAGTTTTTTATGGTGTGTTTACGATTCAGTGTTTACTCCCGTGTAAGAAGTGTTGAAATGAGCGTAGGAGGAGCGAACCATTCGGCAATGGAGTATCATGAGATGTACCCTAAAACCTAAATGCCAAATGGGAGATAATCCCATCGCTTCAAGTAAGCTACCCCATCCGTCTGTCCTCCTAGTTACCACTTACCAAACGCAAATCATAAGGTACGAGTATTCTTACACCCCTATATACAGATGCCGCCATACGGGGATAAAATTTACTATACTTTGCACTATAATTAGAAACTTCAAATGTCTTTCCTGAAAAATTAAAATTTAAGAGTTATGCCTTTCTAGCGGCAAATAGAAATATATATTTCAAGAAAAGAAAACAAAATTCAAATATACACCAACATACTTTATAAAGTACAAAACAGTAAATAGAGCGAAATCCATGAGTTTACTTGAGGAGTAACAGCCCTGGTAAAAATCCACTGCTTTCCATTTGAAATTGAATCTTTAGTGCAAGACTCTGTAATAGGGGTTAAGAGATCTTCGAATTCTTGGATATTTAATCCCAAATCTGATGCCTCTTTTCGTAACTGCTCTCCTTTTGCCACATATACCCCTTCTCTTATGTGAATTTCATTTTGCTGTTCTAATACCTATTATATATATATAATATATATAATATAATATATATAATATACTATATTATCACATACATATATTATTTCATATAATACATATAATACAATACCTCACGCCACTCACACATATACTACTATCATAACCTACTACTATATACTACGTACTATATTATATACTATATCATCATCTATTCCATTTCTCTTCCCTAAAGCACTCAGGGTTAAGGTGAGAACACTGCATCAGAAAGGAGAAGTAGTAGAAGAGCAATGACAACAAGTCGAAAAGAAAGAAAACCCAGCCTTACCGGGGGGCCCCCCTCTACTTATAAATGCTATTTAGGAGAACTAACGCAGCCAGAAGATCCACACAACGAGCTTCACGGGACCGCGACGGACCCTCCATATGGCCATCATCGTCAAGGGGTTAGGGTTCCCATCACCTGGTCCCAGGTGGGCCACAACCATACCCCTCAACAAAACCCCGCCCATTCACTTTATGCACCCCTTATGTCTCAGCCTCTCCCAAACTTATATTCTCTCCTCTCCAGAATTCCTTTACTGACCCAATCCACACTTCTCCGGCTCTCCCCAGCCGGCTCGATTCACCAACACACCTTCACCACTATACATTCTGCTTACAACAACCCGGACCTGTAATATCCATTCCACTCCACATGACCAAAACCATGCTCAACGCTACTTTCATATTCAACGCATTCCTCTCATTTACCCCTTTTCTCACACCACACAACACTCTTTCCTATACGTTTCATTCCTCATTTTATCAATCTTGTTCACACCTAACAATCCCTAAGAATTTGTCCATCTGAAACACATGAACTTTAGATTCTATACCTCTTTAATCCAGACATCAGTCTCCACTCACCATACACTTCAACACCAAATAACTAACAACTCACCTCTCATGTAAGCCCCCTTAGCGCCATCGAAGACTCTAAGTCTCTTAACTCCAAACCAAACACAACCGTTTAATTGCACAGTCCACCTTGCCTGCCCATTTCCACAATTTTCCTACTACACTGCATCATTCGTTTCCTTTTTACATCCAACCATATATCCTAAATATTTAAACTCAGACACTTGTCATCCTAGCTGTCACCATCTAACATAACTTTACACTGATTACTGTCAACTCACTCACACAAACCATAACCGTAACTCTTATCTACGTCTTACTTTCAAACCCCCTCCATTACACAGCCCTCGCCAATCTCTCTAAATACCCCTCAACACTTCATGATTCACACCACACAAAACCAAATCTCCGCATATAATAGGAACAGGGCACTCACCTTCTCCATCATTCTAACACCACTTCCTGCCACCCCCACTTAAATTACCTTTTCAATAACCCCATCCATATACACAACTATGAATAAATCAAGGGGACAAACACATCCCTCGCCTCATTCTCGCATACATTAATATTAAACCAATCACTTTGACACCATTCACTCATTATTACACACGCTCCTATCGAAATACATAACTTTTGATCTCCATTCATACAGCCTACACCAACACCATATCATTACTAACACCTGCCATTAGAGCTTCCCTATTCAATTCCTATCAATATGGCCTGGCTTGCACAAATCATAAAACCTAAATATAATTTATTTATTCTTCCTCCCTCATTTTCTCAGTCATCTTTGATCTCCCAAGTGTAAAGATATTCTGATCAATCTGCCATAACTCCCTACCACTTCCTAAACGCACCTTGTTCTCCCACCCAATTCAGTCCTTTCAAGTCACTACGACCGCACTCACTTCACGGATCTAAAATACCAGACATATATGCTTCCCTACAAAACACTCAATAAACTAATTATTTCCCATAATTCTTGCAGTCTACCAAACTATATATACAACTCATATCTAAGGCTATATTATACTACTATAGTTATATAATACTATATATATATACTACTACTACTACTACTATACATATCATACCTACCTATATACTATAGCACTAAACATATACGCTACTCTAGACGTAAAATCCAATAACATACCTATATACACAAAATACACGCTATATCATAACTCACTAAATATATATATGCCTATTATTATAATATATATATAAAGACCTATACATAAAAATGTTC
>JABUQX010093094.1:42500-48320 GCA_015478945.1 Trachelipus rathkii | reverse complement strand
CAGAGAAGTGGGAAAACCATTTTGGACCTTCCTTCAACTTTAAAAATCCTTCTTATCTATCGCAGTATAGTAAGAAGGTACCCTCTCTTGAATTGGCTTCCTCCCCACAGAGTGAGGAGAAGTCCTTAATTACTTTTCCAGAGCAAGGAAAATGTAATTCTTATAAAAATATTGATATGGATACTAATAAAAATAATTATAAAATATTAATGAAGGATGGTTCCTTTTTCTCTTACTCACAAACAAGTGAGGGAGAAAATTTATTTCAATTTGTGGGAATCAATTTAATAAAAAATTTGAAATCACTCATAGCTATGAGTGAAACTTTTGCAGTTGGTTCTTGTAAAGAGCAACTCAAATTATATATTAAAAATATTACAAATATTAAATTTCAAATTGGTAATAAAAATTGTTTGATCAACTTTTCATCAAAAATGGTCACATTTTCCAACAAGGAAATTGTACCTCTTAAGACTAAAACTGACTACTGTCATTTTAGTCAAAATACAATTTGTCTTCATCCTCTACCAGAGATAAAGACTTTAAAACTCGATTATAAAATTTGCCACTCTTCTCTTAAAAAAGAGAAGTACTCACTACCATGTTCTTTTGATTCAAAAAAGAACTTTACTCATTTTTCTTTCCGAGGAAAGAAACTATACCATAATAAAAAACCATCGACTTCTACCAAAGGGAAGTCATTCCACAAAAAGGATGGTAAGGTGTCTCATTTGAATAATGACCACCCCCACCTTTATATTACCACTACAGGTGAGAGAGTAATTATGAGTAACTCTGATTTTCTCTCATCTAACCACCTTAAACATAGCTCTTTGAATGAAGAGTTATGCCCCTCTGAGGAACAGGAGGACCCTATAACTATGGGGTGTGTTCCCTCCTCCTCTACTAACACTTTTTTATCACAAAGTAAGTCAAAACTTGACTTACAAAAAACCACCCTTGTCCGGGAACTTTGTGAACGGACTTTAAACAAATTTGATTAACCAAAGGGGGATAGGGTTTGAAGCCACTTATCAAATTCTATCTACCCCCCCTCTATTTTGTCAAACTGGTACTGTGGCAAAGTACCTTCTCATATTTTTTGTATATAGCAGATTTTTTTTGTATCTTTTTGTTCTTTTTGTTTGCTCTGGGGTTTCTGCACCTTAGTTTAAGTTAGATTTGGGTTAGTATTGTCTTCTTTTTGAAATTTATTATCTCGGCTGAGATTTTGGGAACTCCCAACTTATTAAAAATTATTATCTGACTGAGATTTTGGGAACTCCCAACTTATTAAAAAATTATTATCTCGACTGAGATTTTGGGAACTCCCAACTTATTAAAAAATTATTATTTAGGGTAAAACATACCCTTTTGTTTTAGTGGTGCTTTTTAGACCACTATTATATCTTCTTAAAGGACAACTGTCCAACTCAATCACATATTTAGTTTTAAGTTTTTCTCCTCCTCTCTCGTAGGTGCCGAGGGAGGGGGAGCTGTAAATAATGCGCACCATTACATATTTGTTTTAAAAAATAGTTCAATTCTCTTATTGTCTCAACTGAGACTTGGGGATAGGGGAGGTGTTCCCCCCACCCCTTCTCTTGCCTCTGCGGAGGTTGGTGAAACAATCACCTATCATAAAATTAATTTTGAACAATTTATATTGTCTCAACTGAGACTTGGGGATATGGGAGGTGTTCCCCCCCCCTCTTTAAAAATTTGTAACAATTTAAAAAATCATTTTATTAAACAATTTATATTGTCTCTACTTTGAGACTTGTGAGAACTCTCACTTTGAAATTCCTCTTCCCATATAAGGAAGTTTTATAGTAATCTCTATTTGGAATTTCTTTTTAACTTCACCTCCTCACAATGGTTGGTGTAAGTTTATATATTATTCAAAATTTAAAAATTAAAAATTATAAATTCATTTATTGGAAATTGCAAGCATAGCATTTCCTTATACAGATGTCATTGTACTTTCGGTTTTCTCTGCCCGATGAAGGGCAAACTTACTCGTGTAATCGTTCATTTGTACCTCCCCCTTTTAATTATTTTTTAATATTTATGATTCTTCACGAAAGAAGAGTCATTTACGTCATTGAACTTCCTCCTCAAAGGAACCATTGTCAGGCAACAACCTGGCTAAACGTCGGTCAAAAGCTATATTCATTTGAATTAAGCTTCGACGTCAACCTTATTGTCCATATAGACAACATTAAAAAACTTATCATATAATTTCTCTTACTATTGAACATTAAAAATAATCTATTAAATTTCTTACTTATACTTCTTATTTCAAAAGTTAATCGCGTTCGTCCCTTGGATGGGGTTATTATTTGATCCCAACAACGTTTTAGGATGTGATTTCGAAAGCCTTGCATGTTCATCTCTTAATACATACCGAAAATTGTTAGGAACAAAGGTAAAACAGGCAAAACCTTTTGATGTAGGAAAAAATTGAAGGAAAGCCTTCAATAAAAATTAAAATTAAAAAGCAGCGGTCCTGGAATGGAAGTCCCTCTGGGAAGGGGGCGTCCGTGGTAGGTACTATCATAAGTCCTTGACCAAATGTTGCTGGTGGAGTGGGAGCATGGTTAACGTCTGAGACTTAACCCCCCCGTTTACAATGTAAACCCACCTTCCCTTGTTAAGGTTTTAGAAGGTTGTTTTCTGAGATTCGAGTGTGCAAGACCTGAGAATCATATTTTATCACTGCGTATGGGTCATTTCTAACTTTCATCCTCCTCCTCGGACGTGGTTCGTTGGCGAATAAAGAGTATACTATTTACTATATTTTCGTTTACAAAAACTTACGAAAACAAACTATATTTTTTCTGTTGTGGTTTCCTTTGGGTGTGGAATTTAATGTCGTAAATTTTTTATATTTACTCCATCTGCCACTTTGTGGCCAGTATTTATAAAAGGTGCAAATGGATGTATTCGCGAGTGGTTGGTCCCAAATTGCGGTTGAGAGAGTCGTGATTACATTGACCATCTTATTCTTATTAATTATAGTAAAATAATATACTATAATAATCTTAATAATCATTTTTATATAAAAATTAAAATTTATTAATATAAACTTGCTCTGAGAGTCGGTGCAATTTTGCACCGAGAAATTTCAGATTTCAATACCGTACTATGATAAAGGCTCATAAGAGTAAAGTATCCCTTATAATTGGGCTACACTAATAATAATTTACGTTTAAGGGTTAATAATAAATAGTTAAAGTCCCAAGTTTGGGACCCCTGGGTTACCTGTAACCCCTAAAAATGGGGTTAGGGGCTGGAGCCCCCCCATTTCATTTTTTGTTAAAAATTTCACCGGATTCTTCTTATTCATGTCAAAAACTATTATTGTACCAATTTTCAACCAAGTAAATTATATATTTCAATATATATATATATATATATATATATATATATATATATATATATATATATATATATATATATATATATATATATATATATATATATATATATATATATATATATATATATATATATATATATATATATAAATATATACATTTACACAGAACCTTCCAAATTGAAAAGTAAAACTGATACAAGTAACCGGCATTCGATTTTCTCTCGTTTGACAGAGTTTTGGATTTTCAAACTTTCTCAAGTTATACTAGAGATATAGAACTGTATTTTGATAAAGTTTTACATCGATCAAAGTCATAATTACATAATTATAAACATATCGAATTACCTGTCAAAAATAGGCTTTCGATTTTGAGAATTTTCATTTTGAAAGTTTTCCCACCCACCCCTAATTAACCAGGTGCTCAATGAGTGTCAGACTTGGTTAATATTTCAAATTGATCCCAACACCCTAACCTTTCATTTGTATAAGTGTCATTGACCTCCTTTAATCGAAAGGTCAAGTTTTTGACCTCAGATGACCTTTCAAACTTTTACATTAAAAATTCAATATATTTTAGTTTACAATCGTCCTAGAAAAATAAAATTTATATCAAATTAATCAGAAAAACATACAGAATCTGATAGTTATTGTTAAAATTGTTAATTATCTTTAATTAAAAAATTACAATTATTATGTAATTTCTCTGAGAATAAACATATCCAGTTTACAACATGTGATTGTTGCCAGAGGTTTCTGTTGTAAACTTCTAATGATTTTTACGATAAATCTACATTAGTTCGTTTGATAAATTTATTTATTTACTATATAATTTTAAATTTGCTAATTTTTGATAATAAATTTGTTATTGAAATATTAATAATTCAATTTAAAGTTTATTTAACTAATTGCTCACCGTCAACCCCCTCGGCGTCGTTTTGATCGACTATAAAACGGCGAGAGCGACCGAGGAGCATCACAATCTTAATTTACTGCACTTGTCATCAGTAGACTCCGTCCCATATTTTGCATTCCGAGTCGAAAGAGAAGTCTACGAGATTCATTTATAATGCAGTTACAGTAGTTAATATTTTTTGATGAAGCTTGCTTCTCAAGTGAGCTTCCCCTTTCAATTTTAGAGACATCATCGCTATTTTCGGACGCGACTTGTCGAACTGAAGTAGGGGTCAGCAATTTTTTTGTTTGTTGTTTGCTGACCGGAACTATAAAAACCTTTCCTTCCGTTAAACAGTGATTTTTAGGAAATTTGTGTAGATATGTCATTTATTACGCCTTTCTGGACTTAGGAATCCCCATTAATGACTTAGTGTCACCCTTCTCTCCTATTTCAGATATTAGTAAAAAAGGCTTCAGTTTTTGATTTGTTCATATGTCATTTTTTGATAAGTGCTTTAACGTTATATATCGAATCAGTCTCTTCTGATTGAGTTGTTCTAATTGGAATGACTCAATTTTTGATAGTGGACACACGAGTCGATATATAATGTTGAAGTACTTCTTATAGAATAGTTCACAGTCTTGGATTAATCCGATTCGCCTACGGTTATTTGGTAACCGGTTTTTATCACCGGACCAAATATCTGTGCAAATCACCTTCCAAGTCGCCCTTTTTTATTTCGTCTTAATTTTTATGTCCAGTTTTATTTGTAGGTGGAGAAATCTTCGAGGTTTTTGTCTATCTTTTTGCTCTCCCTCTCTCTATCTCTTCGGCGAAAGCTAAAAAGATATAATATTTACAAACACCTTTGTACCCAACGTGATGTATACTACCTTTTTGTTTATTTTTTTACACAAGAAAACAATAAACTCACACTCAAAAAAGTAAGTAAAAACGCTAAAAGGGAAAAATTGAAAGGATAAAGGATTTTGGGAAATTTTAATATAAAAGGAATATTTAGAAAATTTCAAACTTGAAGATTTGCTTAAAAAATAATAATAGAAAAAATAAAAAGTTAAACAAAATTAAGTAAAAACGTAGAAAATAAAAAGTTAAAAATAACAATTAAAAATCAAAAATTAAATAATTTTCAATTCCCATATGAAATTGGATTTTTCAAGAATCGTCATAAACCGATTCTTGTTATAAAAATGTTATAGTAACATTCCCCCTTTAAATATTATAAACGAAAATTACTCTTTATATATATATTTATTAAAATAAATATATAAAATTATAAATATTTATTTAGAAATATTAAAAAATCGTCTCAATAACGGATCACGTAGTCTCAGAATTTGCCTCATAAATGAGACAAAATCAAAAATGCAAATTTTCGATTGTCTTTATTTAAAATATTCAGATTAAATATTTATAAAGCTTAAATCATATATTTTATGGTTTTAAATCATCAATGGATGATACCCATATACATATATATATATATATATCCATATATTTTTTGTGCAAAATAATAAAATTA
>JABUQX010093094.1:30000-37500 GCA_015478945.1 Trachelipus rathkii | reverse complement strand
TTTATGGTTTTCCGCCCTTAGGAACTACGGGGAGACTTGCGTGGTGGCGCTTGACATATCCAAAGCATTTGACCGGGTATGGCACGCGTCACTGCTCTCCAAGCTCCCTTCCTTTGGGTTTCCTCCTTCACTTTGCTTACTTATGTCTAGTTTTTCTCTCAAATCGCTCAATGTCGGCTGTTGTTGACGGGGCGACTTCTTCTTCTTTTTCTGTTAATTGTGGTGTTCCTCAGGGTTCTGTCTTATCTCCTACTTTATTCTTACTTTTCATTAATGATCTTCTCACCTGCACATCTAACTCTATCCACTCGTATGCCGATGACTCGACCCTTCATTCTTCAACTCATTTCAATTCTGCTCCCTCTTTTACTTCTAGAATTGCCTCTCGTCTTAATCTTTCCGATTCTATTCTCGCTGATCTGGAAAGGATTTCCGGGTTGGGTCGTCTCAACCTTGTGAAATTTAATTCTTTAAAAACTCAACTTACAAATCTCCCTCCCAAATACATATCCCAATTTTTCTATCTCTTTCGACTTTCTTCTCTTGGTTCTGTTGACAATATAAACATATTTGGCCTTAAAATAAATAAAGCAATGTATTGGTAACCTCCTACGTCAATGGTTACTAGGTCATCCTAAAAGAAGCGCGGGGTTCGTTTAGACTGCGAGACTTTTTTCCTCTTCTCAGTTGTTCCCTATACAAGGGCCTCATCTGCCCTTGTATAGAGTACTGCTCTCATATCTGGGGGTGCTCTGGTTTCACCCGGCTTTTGCATAGGGTCGAGTCAAAGGCCAAAAGACTTATAAACTGTTCCATTTAGTTCACTTGACCCTCTATCTTTGCGGCGCGATGTTGGTGCTTTATCTCTTTCTAGGTACCGCAGCGGCAGGTGCTCGAGGGAACTTGTCACTCGCGTACCTCCACCTTTACGACGTCCTCGTAGCACAAGGGGTGCTGTGTCTGCGCATGAGTTTTGTGTGGATATTGGCAACCCCAGGCTAGTTCGCTGCGGTGCTTCCTTCTTTCCAGCCACTTCTGTTCTGTGGAATTCTCTTCCATCTTCTGTGTTTCCTGCTGAATTTAATCTCCCGCACTTCAAAGCCTGCGTCTGTGCTCATCTGCGTAACTTGCGTTAGTTGGTGAGCTTCTGACACCCCTCCTTGAATAGGGCTTCGCGCGTGAGTGGTGGTGATAAATAAAAAATATATATATATATATATATATATATATATATATATATATATATATATATATATATATATATATATATATATATATATATATATATATATATAAAGTATTGATATGTATATAACAATATATATATATATATATATATATATATATATATATATATATATATATATATATATATATATATATATATATATATATAGTATAGTATATATATATATATATATATATATATATATTATATATATATATATATATATATATCAGAGTGTGGGGCACTTCCGTTTTTAGTCCGCTAGTCCGCTAGTCCGCTCCGAGAGGACTACCAGAATAGGTGCGGACTAGCGGAGGTGCGGAGTCGTCAGGAAATTAGCGGACTTGCACGTGCGGATCAAAAAAGTTTCCGCTCTTTTGTTCCGCACCTTTTTAAAAAATGAAAATATAGTTTATTTATTAAGGATTCATATTATTATATTAAAGAAATATAATTTTAATTTTAAGTTTATAACTAATGATACTTTTCAGCCTAAGACTTATTGTTTTTAATAATTAAACTTCCAAAATCAATCTCAACCTCTTTAAAAGTACCATAAATAAATAAATATTTAAATTGATTTTATAGACTGAATGGCTATTACTCTCATCTTCTATAACTTTAATTAATTACATTACTATAATAACTAGGTAATATCTAAATCAATTCTGTGTAAAATCCAAATCTATATATATATATATATATATATATATATATATATATATATATATATATATATATATATATATATATATATATATATATATATATATATATATATATATATATATATATATATATATATATATATATATATATATATTTATATATATATATGGGTTTTTTAACACAGAACTGCTTAATATATATATATATATATATATATATATATATATATATATATATATATATATATATATATATATATATATATATCTAACCTAACTTAACATAATCTAACCTAACCTAACCGAACATAACATAACCTAATCTATTTTTAACAAAGCTGCACCGGAAGGTCTCTTCTTTCATTATTATTATTATTATTATTATTATTATTACGTCATATCCGGTACAAACGGAGACAGCTAGTATTACCTGTCTCCGTGCTTTGTACACAACCTTTGTACCAAATCTTTCTGGAGGGGGGGAGGGGTGTATTTACCTAACATAACCTAACCAAACCTAATATATATAAATATATATAAATATATATATATACCTAATTTTACGCATTTGCCGTATGGGGGGGCGAAGCCCCCCCTTACGGCACCGCTCACGCGCAGCGTGAATTTGGAGCGAGCGCTTCAGCGAGCGGCCATTGCCATGCATCCACGCCAACCTGCAATGCATCCACCCGTGGGTATTGTTTTTAGTTAAGAACACGCCAACTGCCATGCATTTATTACTAAGTATTTAATTATATTGAAAACGCTTTTTAAATATTATTATTATGCTAAGTATCAAATATATATAAGACACCCTTCACATATATATCAATATTGTATGTAATTATTATCATTATTTTTCCAATCTTGGAACATCCGGTTGCGGATGTGACTTTTAATTGGTCACATCCTGTTCAAACATGATAAAATTATTAAATTTAACGGAAACTACCACTTCGCTTCATGTTTATTTACGTTTGAGTTTGTCATTGTATTGAGCACATATATATATCATGCCTAAAATTAATACAAACCTTAGTGCTGATAAGTGTCGTGTTCGAAGGTGGTGTTTCACATTAAATAATCCTGAATTTTGTGTTGATTATTATAAAAAGTTTAGTGAAGCTCACGATGTCAGACGATTCGTATTTGGCCATGAACGAGCCCCTGAGACAGGGACAGTGCATCTGCAAGGATACATGGAATTTACGTCTGCTCTTAGACTCCCATTGCTTAAGAAAATCTCAATCTCAGCTCATTGGGAACCTGCAGCAGGGACTAGTTACCAAAACTATAGATATTGCGTTAAAGAAGGACGGTTCCAAGTTTTCGGTGTTTGGGACTATGAAAAAACACGTCTTCAAAGAGAATCACGATCTGGAACAGGTAAAGATCAACTTTCGTCGAGAGATATCCTTAGACACCTACTTGACAATCCGGACCACGATGTACGAAATTCTGGAAGCTACTTGTGCCGAAAGAGGACCTACGATAACCGAATTTCTGAAATACGTTTCGAAATCAGTGAACGAGAAGTTTATGACAGAATGCTTTCTGTTGAATTAAGAAAATGGCAATTTGACATTTTATCTTTATTATTTAAACAGAATGATCGTAAAATTATGTGGGTATACGATGATAAGGGTGGGAGGGGAAAAACTTTTTTGGGTTCATATCTCCGTGTGTGTTATGGTTATTTCCTTAGTGATGGCGTCACCGCTACGCGCGACATCGCCATGTTATTGAGCTCGACTTTGCGGAAAATTTTTTACTTTCCAAAATTATCTTAAAAAATATATTCTCCGGCTCCGGCTCACTCCGGTTATCTCCGATTTCCAGCTCCGGCCCGACTCCGGTTTCCGCTCTAGATTCAGTCTTCCGTTCAGCCCTTTTCAAAATTTTCACTCCAACTTTAAAGAAATAACTTCAACTTAAAAAAAAATTTTCTTAGCTCCGCCTACGCTCCGCCCCGATCCAGCTCCGACTTCGTTTCCATTTCAGAATTGTTCAGCTCCGACTTTAGAAGCATTTAACCTGCAAAAACAATTTTTTTAACAAAATTTTACTTTAATCGGCTCCGCTCGCTCCGCTTATGCTCCTTTTCAAAAAGTTTCATTCTCAAACTCAGTCAAATACTTTCATTACAAAATAAAGTATTTGTGAAATAAAATTTGTTTTTCATGCCAACCACATCGGCGCCACTCTCTCCATATTCTCTTTTATCATAATCCGACTTCGTTGCCACATTTTCAAAATAGCTTCAGCTCCCGGACTTTCAAAGTATTTTATCCTACAAAAACATTTCTTTAAAAAAAAAATTTTACTTACTTTACCGGCTCTGCTCCGGCTCCGGCTCCAGCTCCGCTCGTTCCGGCCCGTCGTCCGGCTCCGCTCGTTTCAGCTCCGGTCCGGCTCCGGCTCCGCTTCGACTCCGGCTCCGGCTTTCAAAATTGTTCAGCTCCAACATTGTAGAATTACTTTCATCTGCAAAAATCTTTGGAGAAAAAAATTGTTTATCAAGAATCGCCCCGCTAGGCTCGAGGCTCAGCGTTCAAGCTCCGCTCCCGCTCCGGCCCGTCCGCTTCAGTTTCGACTTCGTTTCCTTTCAGCACAGTTCAGCTCTACCTTGCAGAAGTATTTACAACTGACGAAAACCGAAGTCGTTGTTTTACAAAGTTTACTTGGCTACACTTTCTGCCTCCGCTTCTCGCTCCGGTCCAGCTTCAGGCTCCGCTGCATTCTCTGATTGTATTAAAGAATATTTCAGCTCCGACTTTGCAAAACTTTCATGCAAACAATTTTTTTTAAAAAAAATTATACTTTCGCTCCGGCTCCGGCTCGACTCCGGCTCCGGCTCCGGCTCCGTCTGCTCCGGCTCCGGCTCCGGTCGCTCCGGCTTGGCTGGCTCCGGCTCCGGCTCCTTTTAAAAATTGTTCAGCTCCAACTTTCTTGAAAAAAAAATTTCACCTGCAAAATTAATAAAAAATTGTTTTTAAGCTCCGGCTCCGGCTCCGATCCAGCGCGCCTCCGCTCGGCTCCGGCTTAGGCTCCGGCTCTAACTTCGACTCCGTTTCCATTTCAGAAAAGTTCAGCTCCGCTTTGCAAGATTACCTCGCAAAAAACATTTAAAAATTATATATTTGTCTTCCGCTCCGGCTCGGCTCCGTCCGACTCTGACTAATATTGTATGATATGAGAAAGAGCCTGACTTGGTGTGTTGCGAAAAAAGGAAAATTAAGATTATTATAAATGGTGAATAACCTGGAAGATCCCTAAATGTTGAATTGCAATTTCAACCTGAAATGAATTTTAGGTGACACCCCTTAAAATTTTTTTCGGAATTTCAAGTAAAAATTACACAGATGTAGAGACAATTTAACAATTAGATAATAAAAAATAAAGTGAAATTTTTTATGTACCCTGAAAAGTTAATGGTTGCCATGTACAGACTCCCCTTAAAGCCCCTATATTGACTCCACATTGTCTGCTTCGACGCGTCTAAATCACCAATCTTTTTTTCGGTTGAAGCCTTGACGGTAGCCCCAAACCACTCCTCAACCGTTTACATGTTTAAATATTTAACATATCCTCCTGGTTGGGCGGGCATGTTTTGGTATTCTAATGCTTTCAGTACTTTTCCATTATATTGCAGAGAATTTAAAAGCTTCGTTCCCATACACATGTATGGGACATATTGCACTTTTCAACCCCACTCCCTCTTCCTTAATATGCATCTGGTAAAAGAACTTTTACCAGATCACATGGTGATCTCGAAGGCTTATCAAAACAGATTACAACAGCAGATAGAAGATAGCTTCTATCTGAGTTAATTGAAATATGTTTGCAATTTGACACAAGAACCCTTCTGAACTCTCTTACATAATACGCAATGAAAAGACAGTTGCAAGAAAGATCACTTCGTAGCAATAAGGAGAAGAAACATTTACATCCTAGTATACAGAATTAATGACCAATTTAATAAAATTTATTTTATCCCCGTCATTAAAATTGCAGACACCACATATATTATATTTCTTCACCCTCATTAACCATTTTGGTCCTTGTTATTTTCTTTCTAAATAAAACAAATTCTCAATAAAACGTTACAATTCTCTTTCGTTAATCTGACTCTGTGTAGCAGACGATTAAACGAAATTTGTTTTGTTTTAAAATCGAAATTTTCTTATCTAGAAACATGATAACTTTCTTCTTTTCTATGTTTTATTAGTTCGCTATTTGCGGTTAGTTTTCTTCCTTTTAAAAGGATCTTTTCGTCTCCCTTTTTCTTTCTCTCTCTTTTTTTTTCTTTTGAGGCTTCGAATAATGCGCTCGGTAGAAGAATATACTACAGGCAACAGTGGGCGCCAGCTGTTAGCTGTCGTGTAGCTTTGACGCAGACTGAATGCGACTTGCCTTGACTGCGTGTTTTTAGTTCTTGTTTTTTCAGACCTGTCTTGACACGTTTTTTACAGTAATTCGAAAATTTATTAATTGTTACTTAAGATTTTTGGTAGGAATTACACTATAAGTAGAGAAAATTTGAAAATAAGCACGGCCAAATTTATAATTATATCATGCTCAATTAATAATTTAATAGGCATTACAATGGCTTCTAAATTTGTAGAAACCTTATAAGGCTTTGTCCCTTTTGCACTGCCTTTACATTGTTTTTTGTTACCATGATACAAAAAAACACTTTTATTACTTACATATAAATATATCATAAAGTTTACGCTTTCAAGGAAAATTGCCCCTTCTATCATCTTTCTACCATCGTAGTCTAACCTTTGACGGCAGCAACTTCTGTTACCGCAATTAAGTTGACTACGATAGTTTCGGTATTGTGGAAGGGCGCTTTGCCTCGCTCATGTTTAGGCTATTTTTTTTAATAATTAAAAATTGGCATGAAAATATAGAATATTTATGTTATCAATAATTACCTTTTTAAAACATCATTACTAATCTAAAAAAATATTTAAAATTGAATACATTGCAATTTCTTTATTTTTTTAATAATACCTTTTATTCACTTTTTACATTTCCTTTGTTTCTATTAATATAGTTTCATAATTTGAGTATTTATATTTAAGAAACATCATTTATTTATTTTTCTCATTTAATTCTGATGATAATATTTTTAATACCAGATATTGTATTTACAAATCATTTCTATCTGTTGCATTCTTTCACTTGACCTTTCTTAATTATATTTTATTATTTTATATTTTATTATATTTTATTTATTATTATTATTATATTATTATTGATGGGAATGAATATCATTCTAATTTTTTTTTTTATATCTTAATTTTTATTATGAAATTATAATTGTTAATATTTATTATTATTATTATTTTATTCTTTTATTATTTTATATTATATTATTATTATTATTATTATTTTATATATTATTTATTTATTTATATATTATTATATATTATTTATTTATTATATTATTATTATTATTTTATTATTTATTATTATTCATTATTATTATTATTATTATTTATTATATATTTTTATTATTATATTATTTTATTATTTTTTTTTATATTATTATAATTATATTATTTATTATTATCATTATTTATTTATATTAATATT
>JABUQX010093094.1:17500-20000 GCA_015478945.1 Trachelipus rathkii | reverse complement strand
TGAGACAAATGTTAAAACGGAGAATGAAATAGCACACTAGACAATTTGTCTCAGAAAAGGCAGAGTGGAAATAAGGAAGTTGTCAAATGCCTAAATGATAAGGGGAACATGCAAAAGAAGAAACCCCAAAGACCATTACCTGAGTGTTAATGAAAGGGAACAACTTCCTAAACAATAACATCTTTTCGCTCCCTTCCACTCCCCACCACCTTGAGCTATCCACTCAACTCTTCCTATACAGGCCAAGGGTATAAAGATTAAATTTATTTTTTCTCTATTTATCTGCATGTACTGGGGGTCATAAACAGGTAATCCATTTTGAATTCTTCTTAGGTATTACAAACCACCTGTGGTATGAATTAAACTCTCGTGAAACAGTGTTTCCACTATATATATATATTATACTATATATATATATTATATAGTATATATATATATATATATATATATATTAGATATATATTAATATATATATAATATATTATATATACTATATATAATATATATATATATATTATATATTTATATAATATATATATTATATATATATTAATATATATATATAATATATATATATATATATATATATATATATATATATATATATATTTATATATATATATATATATATACTATATATATATATTATATAGATATATATATATATATATATATATACTATATATGAGACGTGGCTTGATGTTTTACGAATCCCATTAATGATTATCTCAAAAGAAAGGTCGTATGAAATTATATCAGGAAAATATAGAGACTTAAACGTTGCATACGCAGTAGGAAAAAAAGAAATAAATGCAAGAGCTTAGGAGAAAGATGAATAGAGATGACAAGGGACAGGTAGCTCTCTCTGAAGAAGGTAAGGAAGTGATGTATGTGGAATCTGCAAGTATAATAAAATGAATGCACATTCGGGACTTACAGTGGATATGAAAGGGATACGAAGAGTGTTTAATGGAATGCTTCGAAAATCTGCAATGCATTGGAAATAGTGAAGAGATGATTGTGTGAATTGTTGTGTCAGTTTGATGCGTCTGTTAAAAGTGATTAAGTTTTTTGGAGTGGGGCAATTAGTAGGTAGGAGCGTAATAGGTAAGTGAGAAAGTTGTTAAAATGAAAAATAAACAGGTATGAGCGGAACTAGGCTGATGAATTGTCAAGAATAGAAACTATTTCATGATGAATATGGAAGATATGTAACAAAGTTTTATGGGGGTATAGTTCTGAAGGATTTTATGAGAGCATTCATACTAACCCTTAAATGATGTAAGTAAACTACCCTTAAATGATGGGTAAGGGGATAAGACGTGCAATTTCGAAAACTATGACCGGTAGTTAGGTTTATAAGGTTGTAAGGATGATTATATGCGTCGAGTGACTAAGGGGAACTGATTGTTAAAGAACAAGGGAAATTCAGATGTATTAGAGGATGTATAGATCAAAATTTTACATTTTGAAGCAAATGAGTAAAGAAAAATGAGAGAGAAGAAGATTAAATTATACTTAGGTTTTAGGAATTGCAAAAGTTGTAAGACAGGATTAATAGGGAAGCCTCTTTTGCAGGTGTAGGGATATACGGTGTTATTGGTAGGCCTGTGGCTGGAATAAAAGTTTGTATTTTGATAGTGAAGCATGTGTAAGAATATATGGAGTGGAGAGTGAATTATTTAATACTAATAAAGGAAAGGAAGAGAGAAAGGTGTGAGTTAACTCTCTATGACTATTAAATTTGTATATAGATATGGTGAAGAAAAAATTAAAGGTAGTGGTGGCAGCGGAGAATGTTAGGATGAAAGAGAATAGAAGAAACTTCCCTGCTTATTGTATGGTGATGATTTGGTTGGTTTTGTGTGACAAATTTGAAGAAAGCTTGAGAGGATTGGTAGAGGGTTTTATACGGTGCGTAAAAGGAAAGGTTTGAAAGTAAATGTGGATTAAAGAAAGGTGGTTGTGGTGGTTGAAGAGAATCCATTTTGAAGTCATGTCGGATGATGAGCAACTCTAATAATTAGAAGATTTTTAAAATATTTAATGGCCACGTATTATAGTTTCACCGGGCTGAGCCTAATTACCTCCCCCATAAAAATGGACATAAAATCCGTAATTATCAGCTGATTTTGACCAAATAAACACCAAACTATAGCTTTTTCGAACGTCTAAATCGTCATTTTAGAGTGTTTTTCTAGGTTTGTATTCATTGTTTTGGTATTTTCACTTTATGAAAAAACTAAAACGTCATTTTCGAGTGTTTTTCTAGGTTCGTATTCATTGTTTTGGTATTTTCAATTTTTGAAAAAAATGCTTTTGATATTGTTCGAAACTCACACTACAATTTTTTTCGAATTGACTTCAAACTTGAAATATACAAAGATTACAATATTATCTAAAAATGTAAGAAAGGAATTTCGAAATTTGACACCATATCTGATTAATTGTCGATTTTCAAAACTTACTGTTTTTGAGTTTTCAAATTGAAAAATTGGAA
>JABUQX010093094.1:0-2500 GCA_015478945.1 Trachelipus rathkii | reverse complement strand
AGTAAGTATATAATATATAGTATATATATTATATATATAAATATATATTTATATATATATATAGTAAATATATATTATATATCTATATATATATATTATATATATATATATATATATGTTATGCCATAGGAATAGGGGAGATAAAATTATGAGCTTCACACGTCAAAGCGGTAAAATTCATTATTATATTGAAGGATCTTGAAGAAACATTTATTTACAAAAGTGATAGATTTATATATAAATTTTATTAAGACGAATTAATTAAGATTTTTATTTGAAAATATTTTTTAGAACAATTTTTATTTAGAAAATAAAATTGTCTTACTTATGAGAAAAAAGATTCATAAAATAACTCTACACTCTGCATCTTGGATACGCGGGTAGATAAATGAAGATAAAATAGTTATTACCTGATTCCAGTTCTCGATTGATATAGATTGTTTATCGTTGGTTCCATAATGGTTGCTACGGATTGTTTTTTGAGAACCTCATCGGTAACTGAATATTACACTATCGAAGGCTTTTCTATTATTTTGTGATATTTATCATTGAAGAAGTTCTAATTCGTTACAGCACTACTAAGGCAGTGAGAAGGATTAAGATTTGATATTTATCATTTGAATTAGAAGATTACTAAAGAATATAGTTCTCTGGACAAGGATTAGAAAGTCTAGTAATTATTCAGAAGAAAATTTTGTAAGAGATTAGATAACAATCAGAGAGAGATTTATTAGAACATTTTGAAGGAAAGTTATACAACTTCGAGAGACTTATTGGAACTATTACTTGTTGAAGGAGAGTCTAGTAACATTGAGAACGACTTTCATCTGGATTAAGGAACCATTATTTATTGGAAGGAATTTACTTACTGAAAGTAATTGATCATTGATATTTGAGGAGTCCATCTGCGACTCAGGAATAATTTTGGAATCAGAAGACTTCGTAGATTTCGCTACGCTTCGTATTTGAGAAAGTGGAAAACTACATTGTGAATCATACCCTAGACATTTTATACAGTTTATTCCATTTTGTTTTGTATTGTTTAATAAACGAACTCGGGAATTGTCACTCTGTTATTGACGGAAACCCCATCTTGTGACAATAAATTGGAGGCTCTGTCCGGAATCTTTTCTAAAAAGAAAAAGAAATACTGAGACCAATAAATTGAAGACTCTGTCTGAATTTGCTTCTGAAGAAAAGGAATATATCAGTGGTCTTATTTGGAACAGTTCCTAAAAGAATATCACAGTCGTCATTCAAAGTAAAGACAACTCTTGTGATACAGATATTAAAGTGTGAGCCTCTATTAAAATTTACCTTTTTAATATGGATTGTGCGGCATTAGCAAAGATCGCCCAAGATCTTGGACTAAAGGGAAAAGAGGCAAGGGAATTTATAAAGGAACATATAGAAGCAGCAGAGAGACAGAGGGAAGCTGCCAAAGAAGCAGCAGAGAGAGAAGCTACCAGACAAGCTGCTGAAAGAGAGGCTGCTAAAGAAGCAGCAGAGAGACAAAGAGAGGCTGCTAAAGAAGCAGCAGAGAGACAAAGAGAGGCTGCCAGAGAAGAAAGAGAAGCGGCAGAAAGACAGAGGGAAGCCGACAGAGAAGCAGCAGAAAGAGAAGCTGCAAGAGAAGAAAGACAAAGAGAGCATGAGCTAGAGCTCAGGAGAATGGAATTGCAAGCAGGCAATAATAACCAACAACAAGCTGCAAACAATAATGATGTTAAGGCAAGAGTGCCTAAGCTCCCTCCTTTTGCAGACAACAGAGATGAAATAGACTGCTACCTCGAACGCTTCGAAAGATTTGCGGAGATTAATGAATGGGACAAAAGGAATTGGGCATCTCACCTTAGCGCCTTGTTAACAGGGAAAGCCTTACTTGCATATTCCCGCATTCCTAAAGAAGATTCGAAAGACTACGATAAATTGAAGAATGCCCTTCTACTGTGCTACAATTTGACGGAGGATGGCTATCGAATAAAATTTAGGAGTGCGAAAGCATATAATGATGAAAGGCCCATACAATTCATAGATAGGCTAAAGAACTACGTCATGAAATGGACAGATCTGGCGGAGATAAATAAGGATTTTAATGATATCATCAATCTGATAGTAGCTGAGCAGTTTCTTAACACTTGCCCGAAAGAACTGGCAACATTTTTACGGGAAAGGAAGGTTAATAAATTAGATGTCATTGCTCAAGAAGCGGAGAACTATCTCCTGGCCCACAACAAAAATTGACAGCAATGAGTATTAGAGAAGACTCCTTAAGAAGAGAAGAAACGATACCATCAAGGTTTTAAAGTACGATACGACCCAAATATCAGTCTATTTTTTGCCAGTGTGGGAAGAAAAGCACCAAGGCATTGATTGTAAAAATAAACAGCCCCTATAGGAGAACGACCAATACAAGACAACTATAACAAACCAACGTTCCAACAACATTGGAGAGAAGACCCAAAAAGGGCAGCGCTGCCTAAAACCGAAGTATCTCTCG
>JABUQX010093093.1:42500-46659 GCA_015478945.1 Trachelipus rathkii | reverse complement strand
AAACCTGTTCCAAAGGCCGCTCTGATCCTTCTAACTATCGCCCAGTAGCTCTTGTAGCCCTTCTATCTAAGATCTTTTGAAACCCTTTTCTGCCAACTCTATTTAGATCATCTGATTTACCTTCTTTTCCGCTGCATGTTTATGCCTGAGTTCACTAAGATATATTTTTCGTCCCATTGATTTATGTTTCCCGCTCTTAGGAACCGGTGGGAGACTTGAGTGGTATGACCGTCATACCAAAGACATTTGACCGGGTATGCACGCATCACGTTCTGCCCTTCCCTTTAGCTGCTCTCCTTCTCTTGCTTACTTCTATGTCTAGTTTTCTTTCAAATTGCTCAATATCATTGTTGTTGATGAGGTGACTTTTC
Organism: Trachelipus rathkii; assembly: GCA_015478945.1. Classification (NCBI taxonomy): domain Eukaryota; kingdom Metazoa; phylum Arthropoda; class Malacostraca; order Isopoda; family Trachelipodidae; genus Trachelipus; species Trachelipus rathkii. The sequence continues at coordinate 46,288 of JABUQX010093093.1, read as the reverse complement.
TCATTTCTGTCAGTGTGTTCTCAGGGTTCTTACCCTCCTACTTTATTCCTAATTTTTCATTAATGACCTTCTCACCTGCACATATAACTCATCCACTCATATGCTGATGACTCCGACCCTCTTTGCTCTTTTCAAACTCATTTCAATTCTGCCCTTCTTTTTACTTAGAATTGTTTCTCGTCTCCACCTTCCTGATCTTACCTGATCTATGATTGGTAATGTCTGAACCTTTGTGAAATTCAATTTAAAAACTAAACTTCTACAAATCTTCCTCTCTAAGACACCTTCTAATCCTACCTATCTCTTTCTGACGGTTCTTTCGCATTCCTGTTGACAATATATCCTGGCCTTAACATAGGACAAAAATGTCTTGAAATCTGGACATTTACACCTGTTGCTAGGCTATCTCAAAAAACTGAGTTCTGGTTTAGACCTGATCTTTTCTTCCCTACTCCAGCCATACACGGCCCCTCATCCGCCTGTATGGAGTACTACTGCTCTCATATCTGGGGGTCTCTGGTTTCACCTGGCTTTTGGATAGCTCATCAAACAAAGATCACAAACTGTTCTGTACTTTCCACTTTACTTTGCGGCGCGATGTTGGCGCTTTATCTCTTCTATAGGCACCGCAGCGGCAGGTGCTCGTGTGAAAACAGCGCCAGTCCTGCACATGAGGCTTTGCGTTGATAGCTGGTAACTCCAGGCTAGTCTGGCTGCGGTAGCTTCCTTCTTTCCTGCCACCCCTGTTCTGTGGAATTCTCTTCCATCTTTTGTGTTTCCTGCTGAATTTAATCTCCTTACACTCCAAAGCCTGCGTCTGTGCTCATCTGCGTAATTTACGTTAGCTGTTGACTTCTGATTTGCAACACCCCCATCCTTGAATAGGCCTGCCTGTGAGGTGGTGACAACTGTAGAAATAACAATAAATAAATATATATATAGAGTAAAGAGTAGTATATGTATATATATATATATAGTATATATATGGAGAAAGATATATATTAGCAGTTATATATATATATATATATATATATATATCAGAGGTGGGCGTTCCACAATTTAAGTCCCGTAATTGCGGAATACCAAAATAAATTGCGGAATTGTGACTCATTCATTTAAAATGTTGAATATTGTAGCGCTGGCATCATCCTGTGGCAATTTAACCCCAAATAAGAGGATCACCTAATAAAAGTTGTGTAAATTCTGTAATGAATGCCAAAATTTATGTCCACAAATTTTTACACTACATCTTCTACGTCTGGCAGCAAACACCGAAAATCAGTATTTTTTGCAACCTTTGTTTAAACATGATTTAGGCAAAAATCTTAGGTTTGGTGGTTCTTGTCAACCTTAGCGCAAAATCTCAAAACGCTCACCAAACGTAAAAAATGTTCCTAATTCTGTGTAATATAGAATAAAATTTTGTATAAAATAGCAACCCTACAGAATTAAAGAAATTCCTTATGTTTGGTGAGTATTTTTTTTACGATTTTGAAATAAGATTGACGAAAACGATCGAAAACTTGGCGTTTTTTTTTGTTACAAATGCAAAAACGAAAATGGCTTTGAAGTTCGAACTATTTTTCAGCATGCTAGGAAGCATTTAAGCCGTTTTAAAAATCCTAATTCTAGCAATTATTAAAATAAAAATAAAAACTTCTTTGCTTGTAGAATTCTTTCACAGACCAATTAAATAAGTAATTAATAATTAACAAAAACTGAAAGGCTTAAAATGCATGAATAAAAGTTTAAAATCAACAATTTATTCTTTTTACTACCTCCAAATTTTCATTAATTTTAATATAATGAACAGGTTTATGAACGTGTCACCACCAAATTAGATAAAATGACAGCAGTAAATACTAAATAATGAATAAATATTATAACATTGGAAAACTAAATTGATCATGTCTAAACAAGTATATATGAGATATATATATATATATATATATATATATATATATGTTATTATATATATATTATATTATTATTATATATATATATATATATATATATATATATATATATATAATTTTTTCAAAATTATTTTGAATATTTCCAACGAAAGAACCCAGAAAGCAGTAATTAACCGTTATCCGTCGATTAACAATGATATCCGGTCGACTGATACCATCAAAAACTGTGCTCGATAGGCCGGATATTTCCGGATAGTTGCCGGATATCCGGCCCATCTTAATATATATATATATATATATATATATATATATATATAGATATATATATATATATATATATATATATATATATATATATATATTAGTTAGTATATATATGTTATATATATATATATATATATATATATATATATTCTTTTCAGAAATTTGTTATGTATATTTATATTCAATAATAAAAAAGGTTCTGTACTTCTATAGATAACTTTAATTAATTCTCAAGTTTAATATCCTGAGAAAAAAATCATGTCAATTCAAAACCAAAATCGCAAACACTTCATGTAAATTTGAATAGGATAATCACCTGAAGATAAAAGTACTTTCATTTGCTGGCCATGAAATAGTTGAAATAGTTAACAGAGTTGATGGGAAACAGTCAGTTCGAACATACACAAAAGAGTCTACCTAGTTACTTATTGGGGGCATAACACATCTACTGGATCCTTTAAATTAATGCGACATTTAAAATGCTACTAATCAGATAATGCTTCCAATTACAGAAAGATGCTCGCTGGTAATCGTGATAACCTTAATTTAAAATCTCAGACTAAAGAAACTTTCAGCGTTATAAACTTGAATTTGTCTTATGTTAGTGATAAATTCAAAATACAATTGATTATAATGGTTGCTAAAATATGTATCCATAGTTTTCTTTTGCAAGACAAGGATTTAAAGCACCTGTGGGAGATATGGTTTTCGAACTGGAAGTCCCTTTAGACTGGAAAAATATTTATAAAATAGTTCTAGAAGAAAAACTAAACAAAAAAATAAAAGGGACGCTTCGTGTATTTAAAAATGGATGCTTACACATGGAAAAGACTAAATTTCAATAATTTTTTATATGTGGACGAAGATAAAAAGCAATATTTCTAAAACGTTAAAGGTAAACAAACCAAATTTTTAACATTTCAGCTTTAATATATCCAAGAATTCTGAGCTACTGACAGCTGAAAATATTCAAATAAAAAAAGAGTATCAAGTAACAGTTTAGTTAATGATAACCCATCAAACATGATCAGTACGATTGAAAAAATTAAATAAGGACAATGAGGAGGAATAGGAAGCTGGTAAATGTGACACTGATTTTATTGAATGTCAAAACTAAGAAGTAATAGTTGTTTTTCAGAATGAACTTGAAAAAACTATGAAAAGACTATGTTCTGATGACGTTAACATTGCATACATGAGATGTGGAGTTCATACTTTACAGGAAGTTTAGTGGTGTGTATATCTCCCACTACTCATACAGCAAATCTTATAAGGAAGGCGAGACAAATAGCAAAATTATACAAACTCAAAACACGTAGTTCTAATGAGTCAAGCTGGAAAGTGGTAATCTTAGTCAAGAGATTAAGATGGGGAAGTGCACAGCCCTATGCTCTAAAAGGCTGCAACTAAAAGATTATAGTAGTAGTGCTGATACGCCATGCCTTCTGAACCCTCTATACTCACAGCATGGATCAAATCGAAACCCCATGAACATTTAAAAACACCCATTTTTTACAACAAAATATTCAATCAGAAGATTTGACTGCAGGAAATTTTATAGAGAACAGATTTTAGCAAATCACAAAAAAATTCCATGGAAAAATGAAA
>JABUQX010093093.1:25000-37500 GCA_015478945.1 Trachelipus rathkii | reverse complement strand
CCTGCGTATTTTGCAAAAGATGGCGTGTAGCTACTTATTGCTAAACGCAAGCACGACATTTAGTGATCATCTGTAAGGCGAGTACGGTATTTAGATTTGATTATTTTCATTTGAGAAAATGCAGACTCGCACAAATATGTTGACCCAAAGAAAGCGGTTACCTGAAGTGCTACTTTCTTCAAACAAGGATATTTATCTTCGGACATAAAAAGCCAGAAATTATTGTCTGCAGCTCTCGCTTTGAGGTCAATGTCAGAGATTCGCTTCACAACTTTGTTTTCGACTGTAGTCGTCTCCATGTCAAATAGTTTTGAAATTTCCGAAGCAACTTCTTGCACGTCCAAGCAAGCGAAGGGGTAAGTCATGAATGCCAGAGTTCCCTCTATGTTTTTTATATCTGCAAAGTGCCTTTCAAATTCCTCAAGAATTTTTTTAGCTCGGATACATGGGCTTCATAACTGCCCTTGTCTTCGATTTTTTGCGATCGACCCACAGGCCTCTCGCGATCGACCGTTTGAGCACCACTGATGTAGTAACTACCAAAAAATAATTTTTTTAAAAATTTAATACATTTGAAATGGTAGCAAAAGTTGTAAAAACTGTAAAAAAGTTTTGCAGCCATTTTTTAACTAGGGTTTGACATTTGTTATCACCGATTACTGTCAATTTAGATCAGCCCATTTTCTTTTGGCATTTTTTATAGATTATTAGCCCATAAAATTCAAAAAAATATTTTCAGAAAGGGGTGGCGAGCTACTCCCACCACTTCAAACTTTTTCTTTTTACCTTTACTGACTATATATATATATATATATATATATATATTATATATATATATATATATATTAAATATATCTAGATATATATTTGTTTATCACCAGTATATATATATATATATATATATATATATATATATATATATATATATATATATATATAATATATATATATATATATATATATATATATATATATATATATGTAACGGAGACCAGGATAATGGCTGGCCAAGAAGAAGACTGAAGACTATGTTTTGAAGAAACGATGAATTGCAGCACTTAGTTACTCTGATCTCCAGACATATAACATCATAGAATTGATTAATTTGGAACTTTATGATTAGCCATATAAATTAAAAGAATAAAAGAAAAAGGGGAAAAAGGGATGAGTTAGAAGAACTAACCTATTGACGTTTATTAATCTCTCCTTGACACTGTGTGTAGCACTTCCTTTGTCTTATTCTTTTGTGAGGGCAAGCATCAGGCGATATATTTCTGACGGGAGTTCCTTTACATCTCGGGACACCGCTACCTATGCTCACGAAAATGTGCACACTTGATATGATGTTGGATGTGTAAAAGGTCAGTCGGGATATGTGTTTATTTATAAAAATGGATGGGGGGAAACTTAAATAATGTGTATAAATATCAATATCCAAATATAACCTCTTAATATGTTTTTACCAGAGAAAATAACAACGGGATAGCAAAAGAGAGTAAAATCTATATTTATTAAGTAACTCAATATAGAATAACTTAGGCAAAAAAAATAATGAAATAATGAAATTGGAAACACTTCCAGTCCTATTTCAGGTCTGGGAGTACGTTCTCCACAGAGCCGGAAATAGAAATGCAAAATACCAACTTGGATAATTTTTCCAATTTATGGACACAGAAGTCCTGAATTGAGGTGAAGAATCTCCTCGCGATATAAACCAATGAGTATTTACAAAATACAAATTAAGGCGACGGTTACAAATGGTGGAGCGGAATTTGGCTCAGGTGTGAATATAAGTATATAAGGGCAATTATAAATATGACATTCTTTACGAAGTTATAATGCATCTGGTTTGGTACTTTACAAATGCTAAATTTCCGAAATTGCCTTCTGGCTTTAATATGTCATTACGATTTATTACAAACAACTTAACACTTAACTTAAGTTGCTGTTATTGTTGAAGTCTATGTTTTGCATGGTACAGTGGTTCAGGTCAAATGGGATCAATTTACTTTCAAGCAAGAGGTGTTCAAAAAGCAAGGGGACATAATCCATAAAATAAAGCGAAGGGCCAAAGCAAAGTTTGCGTCCAAGCAATGAAATTGCGATCAAGCAAAAAATGGGGCCAAGGATAAAAATCTGCCCAGGGATAAAAATGGGCCAAAATAAAATTGTATCCAAAAAACAAAAATTGCGTCCTAGCAATGAAAATTGAAGGGCAAAACACAAAATTGCAATGGAAATGAAAGACTAAATTAGGTTCCATCACAGTTGGTTTAAAGTTAAAATTTAATATTTAAATAGTTTAAGGGAATTTGCTTTAGGAGCTTAAATTTACTATGATAAGAATTTACTTAGGGGATAAGTTAAGAAGGGGATATTTCATATTGAGAGATTTAAAGGGAAGGGATATAAATATATCATGCCATGCAACCATATTAAAGTTAATGAGGCTTACCCCTATCTGATTAGGTAATCTGTATGGGGTTTTTGTTAGATCCGTGCAATGATGCAAGTTGAGACGTGCAGGTGAATGTCCCTTGACCTGCATAACGCATTTCATATTATTTAGCATTATTTAGCAACCAACATTAATAATTGAAAATTTAGATGTAATACAAAAAGCACTAACCTGAACTAGAATCCAAAATGGCATAAATTAAAGTTTCCCAATATAAAAATACAAGAGTGGGAAAATATGAACATGTACAAACGAATGTTTCATTTAAAATACTAATTCGTTTGTAATTGAAAAATAGGAAAACTAAGATTTAAAGTTATACTTTGCACTAGAAAAGAGAACATATACATATTACATAATAATTGTCTATTATTGTAAATCGGAACATTTTAAAGTAAATAAAAACCAATAAATAAAGAATATTCACAATTTAATACCTTTGTGAATTTAATACCCTTGAGAATTACCACATTATTACCTTAATAATTAATAGGAATGAATGTAATCCCCATTACATCCTTCCCCACTAAACTTGGGCCCCACCTCATTTTAAGTTTTTCACTTTAAGAGTGAAAAAGAAAACTGAGGGTTTGCAAGCTGGGTAGGTTATATGAGAAAATTTTTTAAATGAATCCTCAAAAAATATTTTTTACAGGAGCAAAGTAAATTTCATGCATGAGGTTTCTACTTTCTCACTCCTTTTATATAAAGCCATTCAATATGCAATAGTACCATGAATAATTATACACAAAGAATAATTTCATTCTAAGACCAATTCAATAGTAAAAATAAGGTTCATCGTTTAATAAGGTTGACTGTTTATTAAACTCTAGAAATATTAGAAATATAAACAAAATATAATAAAAGCAGCGCACAGAACACAAAAGCGTTAATAAAGCATTGAATCTATCACTTTAAAACACAGAAGTTCACAAAAGCATATAAGCATTCCTTTATGGTGCGTGCGATCTATCTGTTCCATGATAGAATATTGATTATCCTTTTTTCCAAAGTCCGCTTTTCAATGCGGTACGGTACGGTAATTTACACTTATTACGCTATTAACACCATAATTGTTTCGCGAAAGCATTAACACTAAGCACAACCTTTTATTGTTTCATGCAAAAGCATTAGCGGTAACACAACACTGCAATATCCTTTTATTGCTTCATGCGATAGCATGAACACTATAATAAACACTATAACAAGCTAACAAGCAATTTCTCACATGGTGTTGTGTGTAAAAAGGTGTGGGGAATAGAAGTGGTGCACAAAAAATAAAAATTATTAGTATAAGAAGTGGCATAATGATACTTTACATGCACAATGACAAACTTGAAACAATTTTTTAATACCATTGCATCATGCAACATGCAATATTACATCTTACGCCAACCATCAGAGTGCATATAAAGATCATCTTTTATTTACAAAATCAAAATTCATTTAGAATTCCCTATTCTAGGTTTGACACACAAGCACTCAATTTATCAAAGATATTATCTAGAAAAAAAAAAAAATTCTCTTTATCAAAGAGACTTTTTCCTTTAAGAGGAATGAATTTTATGGAATCACTTAGAATTCAAAAAAAAAATCCTTTATCAAGGGGAATCTTCCTTGGAGAGGAATTTTTCCCTTGAGAGGAATTTTTAAGGGGAATAAAGAAAACTCTTTATCAAGGGGAATTTTCCTTGGAGAGGAATTTCTTCCCTGATAGGAATTTTCAAAGGGATTATATGAAATTACTTGCAGGATCCATCTTCATAGGTTAGACCGCCTCTTCTTCCGGCGCACATATTCTAATGCAGTTGTTAGGACATGTTTAAGATCCTGCACCTGACCCATACTTCTAGTAAAGGGTCGTGAAGGCAAAGATGGGGGTATTTCTTCTTCATATACAAGAGTATAATTGCTATGGTCCAATGATATATCCTCGGGATTTCCGAAGACCTCACCTATTATTTGAGGTGGTCCCGGAACAGGTGACAACGGGGATGAAAATTCATCCGGCCGAATCTGTCCAAAACCATAGGTTGGGACTGATGAAGGAGAAAATCCATGGAACTCAGTTTGCTCTGAACTTGAAGAAAAATTCAACTCCAATGGACTTTCCTCTTGTAAGGATTCCCGAATGTCCCTATAGCTTGCTAGATCACTGGTAATCGGGGGGGTTGGCCTATCCCGAAAATACATAGGTTCAGTAAGAACGGATTCCTGGTCCACCAGTACCCTCACGGAAGTAGGGGGAGCATGGAGTTCTACTTCTATCGTTTCCTTCACGAATCCATCGGGTGATCTGGATGAAGGAGGGCAAATGACCGAAGGATACTGGAACTTTAAGGGATAATCGTGTGGATACAAATCATGAAAGTCCAAGGTAGGTGTTGGGAGTGCATCCTCCATTGGATCCAAAGTGTTATCACTACTGTCTGAAGAAGAGATATACTCTATGAACGAATCAGACTTCTCATCAGGAGGGAGAACAAACCTAACCCTATGGGGTACATGAACTGGGGTTAGACATGGGGCTATATCAGTAGAAGGACAGCTTTCCTCTACTTGTTGGATATCCCATACGTTTACTTGTTGGGTTACTTCCATGATTTTTGGGGAAAAATCGGGTAATGAATTATATTCATCAAGGGAAATCGGGTTAAACTGCATAAAGCCTTCGAAATTGGCATCCTCTTCTCCTATGGAATCCAAGGTGTCATCAAACAGAGAGGTGTCAGAAACAAAGCCGGAAAACCCAGATGAGGATTCGCTGTCTTCTGATGACTCGTCCTCAGATTTTTCTGAATTATCTATTACTTCAACAGCCTCGTCTTCTTCATCGATATCAAAAAAGGCTTTACGAGTTTCCCTATTACGAGAGAGATATTTACGTAGGTACTCTGGCACATCTATCCATCCTCGTAGATGGGAGAAATGGACTTTGTGGAGCTTACCTAATGGATCAGCAAAACGGCGGATCACATATGTCACTTTATTTGGATTGACATCCTTATGGATGGTCCTTCCCATTTGCTATGGAACTTCAGGGCAGCGCTTGGACCAGTACGGACGACTTTTCGGGCCACCTTCTGTCCTGGCTTGAAAGGCTTAAAATTAGCGCTACCTTCTTTCCAGTACTGGGGAAAGGTGTGAGCTGCAGAATGCGCTTTTTGGAGCAAGAAGTCCGAGGGGGACATATTTAAGGCACTATGACAAGTGTTGTTATAAATTAACACAGAGGACGGTAATTCCTCGTCCCAGTTGGTGGGTTGTTCTAACACCAAACACTTGAGGATTTGTATTAAGCTTCGGTTGAACCTCTCACAAATGCCGTTACTTGCGGGATGAAGAGGTGAAATCCGAATATGCTTAATGTTATGGCGTTGTAATGCCTGCTGAAATACGTGAGACGTAAACTCCGTTCCATTATCCGTAAGGATACGATTTGGAATTTTTGGAAGGAACGAGAGGATATGATGCTCTAATTTCCGAGAAACTGTGTGGCTAGTTTTATCGGAAATAGGGACGACAGACACCCACTTGGAGTAGTGGTCTATGAATACTAGGCAGTATTTATTTCCCTTTAGAGTTTTGGGAAACTGCAACAGATCCATAGCACAGAGATCGAACAGAGAACTAGCAAGGATTTTTAACATGGGGGGAGTGACGTTTGCAGAGAAATTCTTTTGGGTTTGACAAACGGGACAACATTGGACAATGTCCACCACTACTTGGTTCACTCTCGGATGCCAAAACTGTTTATAGATTAGCTGCAGCATCTTGTTTCTTCCTATATGGGCACAAGAGAGGTGCAGGTTCAAAACAATGTGCATGAGGAAGTCTAGGGAAATCATGTACAGCAGAGCATCTGTCTTAAGTTTTGTAGTATAAGACATCATTTTCCATGACCATTTGTGTCTTATGCGTTCGATATTGAAGAGGTACCTGCTGCCAGTTGACATTGTCTGAAAACCTTTCAATAGGAATTTTAAAGTACGATCAGAACGTTGATCTCTTAAGATATCGTTGTCGTCGATATTGGGAAGCATAACGCTTATCTGTCTCATAGGGATGTCTTGGGTTGAACGTGGGGTATCAGACTTTCGTTTGATGCCATCAGCTACAACTATCACCTGATTTCCATGAATATAAATCAGCTGTAGGTGAGATAAATCAGGCAACAAGTGATTATCTCTAAGGGCTGGCGTTCCCAATATTAATGGATGGTCTACCATATATTGTTGGGGAACGATGAAAAATTCTGATAGATGGGTACTAAACCCATATGGAAATTTCAGCTGTAATTTCACATAATGGGAGATTGGGATACGCTCCTTCTTTGCGAAGCCACTTATCGCACCCACGCCCACTTTTAAGGATGGGAAGATTTCTTTATGATCACCCAACGATGAGACTACCTCCGAACTTATTAGGTTAATACCTGCCCCGCTGTCTACAAGACAGTTGATTCCAGGAGGGGGTAAATCATCTAAGGTCACGGACACTACTAGGGGATCAATATCCGCTTGACAAAGGGCTATATGTATGACCATTCCTTCGTCCAGGTCCATCAGATCAGACACAGGAGAACCAGCAAACCTTTTTTCGGGGTTACGACCAGGGAGTTTCTCAGGGAGTTTTCCTACATTCTCTTTTTCGTATGATGGTAACGTAAAGAGGAGATTTAGATCTTCATCCATATGGTCAGATCCTGGAGAGTCCCGTCCCGATGTCTCTCCCACAGGTTGACTCAATCCTGGGGAGACCAATGGTTTAAAGGCGCTGAACATGCTTCATCCGGTCCCTTACAATGGCCCTCTAAATGGGACTTTGAACAAGCATCACAAGGATCCAGGAAACGCCTCGGAGTCCTTTGTGGCTTTCCCTTCATTGGGGACCGCGACTGTTCTCTTCCTGTGGGGGTTCGTCTAGAGGAAACTTTCTGGACAGGAATGGTTCCACGGGCATCATTATTTGTTGGAGAAGCAGATTTATTTCGACCTTGCCTAGGAGGTGTCCTATGAGTGCACCTCATACCAGAGTGCGGACCACCACAGAACGGGCAAGTGAAAGCTCTGGGAAGTGGGGGCGATGACTGTGGAGAACGGCGGGACCTACATTCATCTCGAACGTGCCCTTTCTTCTTACAGTAGCTACAAATTCCCAAGAATTTGTAGCAATCCCTCATACTGTGTCCCTTCTTCTCACAGAAATCACAGACGATAACTTTATTGTGAGAAGAGGTGTTATCTTTACGGTCGCGGCGAGAATCACGGTGATCATCACGGGGACGAATACCACCGGACGGTTTCACTTTAGAATCACGATTCGAACGACGTGGTGACGAACGGGATGATGAACGACGGGTCGGTTTTTCCTATCCTGAACTGTTTCTATCCAGTTAGGATACAGAGTATTAATCTGTATCACCGACTCGGTTGATTCGTTCAGCTCATCTCTGTGGTATTTACTATGACTAGATTTCTTTGAGTGTCTCTTTTCATCTGAATGATGGGTCGATGAATTATGAGAGGTGGAATTGGGATAGTGATCGTTGTCACTTTCTAAAGAGTCAGCAAAACTCACGATCTTTTCCCATGAGACTCTGGTGTTTGTCTCATTTTCCATTATTTTAATATATTCACGGACGCTTCGTTCGATATCCGGCGGAAGACTACATAAAAATGCAGTCCTAAGGGACTCGTGTTTCCGCATATCGATGCCGTTATATGCGCGTCGCGCTAAGCGTTCCAAACGAAGAGCGTACATTCGGATGGGTTCCTTATGGTCTCGACGAGCCGAGTGATAAGCATGCAGACGGTACTCGTTTCGACGTTTCTCTTCATTGTAGAACCATGCTATTAGAGTGTCACGGACGGAGAAATAGTCACGATCATCTTTGGAGATCAGCTTATACAGCTGGCGGAAACGACCTTCCAGCTGCCTGCCAAGCAATCTGAGCCATTGATGATGTGCATTGGGGTAGTGAAGCTGACAATACGCCTCGAAATCTTCCAAATAGACAAGAAGATCTTGTTCAGCTTCGTAATTATATCGACCGGGATCGACAACCTTCACTTTTTGTGAATTCTTGAGTAGTTGGACTAGGAGTGAGATAGCATCTTCCAACAGATCTATGCGTTTCTTAATTTGGGGACCTGAGTACATTTCAGGTTCAGGAGACTCGGGTCTTCTTACTAAACGTTGGGGTCTCCTTTGAGGCTGAGATGGATATTGAAGGTCATACGATCCATAGCTATTCCGGTCGACATGGTCAAAGGGGGAATAAGAGTAAGATTGGTGTTGTTCCCTTAGGGATGGCTCTATTCTACTCACGGGGTTATACTCCCGTTGATCCCTATCTAACCCTAACAAGTCAGTAGTGTGAGATGTGTAATGGGATCTAGAAGGTTGAGTGTATCTAATATTAGAGTCATCATGACTGTGGGAACTTTGAGGTCTTTGAACTAATTTACTTCCCCTTTTTGGGGACGAGTTTCTAGAGATTTCATTTTTGACATTAAATCTTACATTATGATCACCCGGATTATGATGAGATCTAGGGGCATACTGGGAAGCATCCTTCTCATAGAGAGACAAATTTTTAATTAAAGAAGGATTGTGAAGGTCGAAGTTCTTGGCCTTCAACGAGGGATTATTTACAAGGAGACGGTGATCATAATTTTTATGAGCTATAGCTTCAGCTTTTTCTTTTTGCAAAGCTAAAGATTTATGTAGCTTTTCCAGATATGGAATAGGCAATAAGCCATCATCAACGTCAGAGTTTGAATCAGACTGGCTATATTCATCCTGTATTTCCCACTGAGGATTATGCCTATAGTGAGTGGTGGTTGAACCATTGCTTTTCTTTAATTTGGGAGGTTCATCCAACCGCAAAAGATTTTCTCAACAACAGGGGGTTTTTCGGCTTTATGAGGTCGACCCCACTGTGGTGTGGTTTCTACATCTTCCTCATTGGGTGGAATATTGCTTCCATGAGGATTTAAGGGACTTGCCAAACCATGTGGCCTTTCAGGGGTATGTGGATTTTCCACATCTTGAGAATTATCATCTCTATAAGGGCTTAACAAATTATGTGAGCGTGAGGTTTGTGATTTATCATCACCCTCCTGTTTGTTAGAGTTTTCATTTTTATGATTTTTAATTATGAACACCACCCACACCCATCCCACCGGAATCCCCAATATCCTGACTAGCAGGAACTTAGCATTGGACATTGTAGCAGTGTAAGTGTATGTGTTTTAAGTTTAAGAGAGGAGTTACGACACCTCTTGAGCCAATTCCTAAAAGAATACGAATATGGTTTGAGAAAACCAGAATTGAAGTTCAGACGATGAAGATCGTTAAGATTGAGAATGCGCACGCTTCGCGAACGAGAGACAACAGTGTCCCTGTTCGGGCGCCAAATCAATTTGGGCTATGATGTAACGGAGACCAGGATAATGGCTGTCCAAGAAGAAGAATGAAGACTATGTTTTGAAGAAACGATGAATTGCAGCACTTAGTTATTCTGATCTCCGAAGGTGTCCAAAGTTGATTATTGGAACTTTATGATTACCCAATTAAAACAATATAAAAGAAAAGGGGAGAAAGAAAGGGGAATGAATGAGAAGAAACTAACCTCTTGGTGATTTTGACTTAATATTTCTTTAACACTGTAACACCTCCTTTTTTCTATCCTCTTCTGAGGGCAGGCATTAGGAATATGAGTTTTCCAGTCGGGGGTTCCATCATTGTCTTCGGGGACACCGCAGTCTATCTATTCACAAGGGTGCACATTTGTGATGATGTTGGATGTGTGAAAGGTCAGTCGGGATAGGTGTAAGTTTATAAAAATATGGATGGGGGGTAAATTTAAATAATGTGTAAAAAATGTTTAACCTTTCAATATTTATTTATCACCAAAGCAAAGAAATTATAACCACGGGATAGCGAAAGAAAATAAGAATATATATTTATTAAAGAAAAATAACTCAAGGTTTGGTAAATTGAATAAAGAAAATAAAGTAATGAAATAATAAACACTTCCAGTCTTATTTTAAGTCTTGGAGTACGTTCTCCACAGAGCCGGAAATCGTAAGAAAAATAATAACTTGGGTGATATTACAAATTAACCTATAACACAGAAGTCCTATTAGATCGTGAGAGGTGGTTTTTGTAAAACCAACTCTAGGTTAGGGTTATGTATCATATGATAATTCGCAAAATGGCTGATGGAATTGGCTCAGGCATAAGTATGTAATTATTGATATATGTTAAGGGTAAATTAGGTATTTTACAGGTACACAGTACAGTATGAGCTATTGTTACGCGTTTTTACAAATATTTGTTCAAAAATAACAATCAACTTTAACTTATCTTAAGTTGTTGTTATCAACACCCATGCTTCATTTGAAGCATGACAGCTATTATGGTTTGCATAGTATCATTGGATGTAGCAGGTCAAGAGGAACTTAATTGACTTCCAGAAGGACTATCCCCACATCATAGGTAGCAAGGGAATAAGGGAGTGAAGATTGAAAAAGTAGATAAGGCAAAATTTCAATATAAGAAAACTTCCAGGATAAGAAACCTGCAATGGAAGGGAAGACTAATTAGATTCCATTACAGTGGGGTATATTTAATATTTAAATAGTTTAAGGAAATTTATTTATGAGATAGAGTTAAAGGGGAAAATGAAATGATTTTAATTTAAGGCCTATTTATGGGATAATGCATGATTTAAAACAGGAGGGGAATTTAAGGCATTCAACTAAGATAATAAGGGGAAAAAGGTAAGAAAGTCATACTCTTACCCCTATCTAGTTAAGAAACTTTTTTGGGGTTTCTCATTTTTCTTTTAAAGACAGTGGAGCAAACTTTCAGGTGGAGACCTTGCAGTTGATGGCAGTTCCTTTGACCTTGACCTGCACAGCGTAAGTATTTTTAGTATTAATTATTTTTATTAACTTCTTAAGAATTTCCTATCGATTTCAGCATAAGAATTAAGTTGGATTTGATAAGAAAAATGGGTAAAACTAACCTTTAAAGATTATAATCCTTGGGTAACTTCCACAAATGTTATTAGCAAACTAAGTTTCCCAAAACAATATTACAACAGAGAGTGGGAAACTAGGACTTTATTGTATTGGTATATCACATACAAAAGTATAAATGAATTAACAAACAAAAATAAACTTGTTATATTCTAGAACAAAAAGATATACATATTAAATACCAACTGCCTATTTGTTTATAGTTGGCACATAAAAACAAAATAGAAAATAATAATTACATTGTGGGCATTTATCATTCCAGGAAGTATTTGTTAAGTACCACAAACCACAAATGAAATTAAAAATACAATGTCATCTTCCCGGAATAATCTTACTTGTTTACTTGTTTAACTCGAGGGTATAGGACGTAATGGGACCCCATTACATATATATATATATATATATATATATATATATTTCGGTATATATATATATATATATATATATATATATATATATATATATATATATATATATATATAGGGCCTATATATATATATATATATATATATATATATATATATATATATATAGATATATATATACATAAAGGTATAAAATATATATATATATATATATATATATATATATATATATATATATATATATATATATATATATATATATATATATATAACGTAAGTATATATATATATATATATATATATCTATCTACCTTTTCTTCCCAAGACTGGGGGTAGGGAACCGACCGGAGCCCTGGTTCCAATTCACCCCTGGCCAAAAATCAGCAAACCGGGTTTTCTACCGGGGTTAACTAAAATTTACACTAAATAATAGAGGGTTAAACAAAAAAAAAAAATAATATATATATTTTAATTCCATCTCTTTGTTATAAATTGATGCAGAATATAAACATACCAAAATATAATCAATTTTTTTGGTATTTACTATGATTTAAAATTAAAAGGAAAAGAGCTGCCTCCCGTCAAGTTGGTCCAGCTTCTTCTCCTTCTGCCTGAAACTCACAACCC
>JABUQX010093093.1:0-20000 GCA_015478945.1 Trachelipus rathkii | reverse complement strand
CAACTTTCCTACTACATTCTACATTATCATCTGTTCCCTTTTCTTCCAACAAAATCATACAAATATTTAAACTCACTTGTTCCAGTTGCTCTCACCATCTAACATGACTTCACACCGCGGATTCTGCTCACTCACTACCATAACCTACTCTTATCTACATTTACTTTCAAACCCCTCCTATTACACCCTTCCCGCCAAACCCATCTACCAATCCTCTCAAACTCCCTTCAGATTCACCACACAAAACCAAATCATCAGCATACAATTAGCAGGGCACCCTCTACTCTCCATCATTCTAAGACCTTCCCCACCTCTAATTCTTTCATAACCCCATCCATATACAAATTAAATAAGCAAGGAGACATAACACACCCCTACCTCACTCTATTAATATTAAAATCCAATTCGACCATTTATTTTTTACACACACCTCACTATCGTCATACATACTTTTGATTCCATTCATAAGCCTACCATCAACACCATATATCACTAATACCTGCCACAGAGCTTCCCTATTAATCCTGTCATATGCATGTTGCAAATCCATAAAACCTAAAAACCAATTTACTATTCTTCTCTCTCATTTTCTCAATAATTTGTTTCAATGTAAAAATTTGATCCACACATCCTCTACCATTTCTAAATGCACCTTGTTATTCACAAATCAGTCTTTCAGTAACTCAACGTACTCTTTCAACCAAAATACTAGCATATATCTTCCCTACAACAATAAACTAATTCCCCTATAGTTCCTACAGTTCCCCCTTATCACCCCGTCTCCTTATATAAGGGTACTATTATTGGTCTTTTCCAATCTCTCGGAACTATTTGTTGCACAGCTTCCAAATCCATTCAATCACCGTCTCGCCTCCATTCTTAATCTTTTCGCCAGTAATTCCATCTATGCCTGCAGATTAGCCATTCCAACTTTTTCACCCTACCTCATCCTCAAAATATTTATTTCTTCTTGCATCATCAAATCCCCAAAAATTAACTTTCACCTCTTCATTACTGCCAATGTCATGCAGATTATTGAAGTGTTCCCTCCACACTCTTCTCATATCCATTTCATCAGTTACGAAAGCACCATCCCTATTCATTATTCTATGTAGATTCCCCCTACTCTCATTCTTAACCTTTCTTGTTTCCTTCCAGAAAAGTTTCCTATTCCCTTGTAAATCCCCATTAATCCTTCTTCCAAACTGTTTACTGTAATTAAAATTGGGAAAACAAAATTAATGTTTAACCGCAAGAATATTTTTTCTTTTACATCCAGAAACTTCAATAGCATCACTAAGATTCTGGTCTTATCGTCATTATTATTTAAAAAAAAAAAAAAAACCTTGGTTTTCATCTACTAAATCACAAAGTAAAAGGTTACAGTAAAACTTCTTCTGAGATAAGCTCCTCCTGTACTTTTCAAATTCTTTAGGAAAACATAGAAATGAGGATTTAATCACGGGAACATAGGTACCCCAGGTCATGACTATTTCAGAACTTCATTCATAAACAGTAGTGGAGAAAGAAAGTATATTGTGTGAAGAGAAAAAGCCCAGTTAATTAACCCTAATCACAAATTTATTACGAATGTCAAAGGAGTTTCTAATTAATATAAAAACTTGCCAATTATTAAAATAGGATTCGACTGTCTTCAAATGTTAAGTCTTATCTTATGAAGGAACTGAAAATAAGAAGTTTTCAATAGAAACAAGAATTAAGAAGAGAAAGGTAAAAAAAATTTTTTTTTCAAAATTTACCTTTAATACCATTTAAGTCTAAAATTTATTTTTCCCAATTTAAATATATACTAACCAACGAATATATGCTAATGTAACATTGTTTTCACATTAATAAAGCTAACATAGCATTACCAGAACTAAGAATATAATTATTATATAAAAACTTAATTGCACGGCGCAAAAATTTGAAGCAACTTTTTGCATAGAATTCTTATAGTGGAAAAGCAAAGCCTAGTTTGCAAGCATTTAAAGAAGAATTTGGTATCTAGAGTAATCCGAAACTTAAGACCTTACATACGTACAGATTACAAACATATGTATACCCATAAGTTTATTTAGACATGCCTTGTACGGCGTAAACTTAATTATAAACCTATTCTTCCCCGTAAAATTCAAGGGAACCAATGTCCCAAGAAATGTGATTGATCTTTTGGAGAGTTTGAGCAGAAAAGGTTAAGAGGTCAAGGTGGAAGAAAAAGCTAGTTTCATTGACAGGGTAGAAACCGTTCCTGGAAATGTAAAACTCGAGGACTAGCAATGGAAACCAACGTGCTGAGAAACATGAGGATAGAAACTATAAACCTTCCCTAGGAATGCACACGAGAACTAGCACTGGAACCCAAAGCACTGAGAAAAATATAGCTTCTGGATAGCTCTAGGTCAGATGAAAGATGCTAGTCCCTCTGACAGTGTGAAAACCCCTTTCCTGGGAGATGATATCAAGATTATTAAAATTAATTGACTAAATACAAACATTACAAGGAAATATATTATACTTCTCGAGCTATCTAAGATAACATCTTTTCTTGGCTAGATACATGTACTCTCCATGTTAAAATAAAGCTAAAAATTATTTAGTTATCCTCAAGAAATATAAAAATATACAAAATTAAGAACTATATGCGAAACTAGAGTGGGACTTTAAAAAAGGAAAAAGGATTGCCAATAAAAAAAAATTATGTACTCCTGATATGTTAAAAATATAATGAGAACTTTTGAAGCAAATGAACTTTCAATTAAGTTAAAACGGTTTTACGCATATTAGTCAATTTCAATGAAACATTTAACAGGTTGTCAAAAAAACTTTTTTAATATCATATTTACCAATAAGAGTGAAAAAACTGAGGAGAGAGGTTAGGTAGGTGCAATTTAAAGGTTCAATCAAAAATATTAGAATAAAAAAGTGAGGGTATAAAGCAGCACAGCACCTTTAAAAACTGTGCCATCCGCAAACCTCGGTTCATGCATGAAATATGTCTAAAAAATAAATAAATAAACAAGGATTAAAATATATAATTACAATCACCAATTCCCAAAAAGTAAACCACACCATTAAAAATTAAACAATACACATGCTACTTAAGGCAAGTCTCAATCATGACAATATAAAAATATTAATACATATTAATTATACAGTATGCCATCCGGAAAGAATTCTAGTTATTAATATCACACAATCGTAAACTACAATTTAAAAAAAAAAAACGAGCATAAATAAAAGTGACGATGCATTTCCCAGTCGCTCACACATTTGCGTAGCCTTTTAAAATGTGCCAGCCAACTACCAGCTATTGCCCATGAATCAAATCATTCCAAAAATTAACTCTTGTTAATGAACTATTATTTTTTTAAATTCAGAAAACTGCCTTCTTTTTCATTTCCTCATTGTGATCACATTAGTTTTCTTTTCATGATCTAGTTATAGCAGCATTAAAAAATTACTCCAATCATATATATAAATCATTTCAAAATTTATATAATTAAAATTATTATTTAAGTTACTTATGTGAATAACTGCACTTTTTTTATTGAAATTCATTTGCCACTTTTTTTGCCCATTGGAAAACGAAGTAGTTTATTTCCAACAAAGGAAGTTAATTTAGCATCATCAACAAATCTAGAAACCTATATTTTACTCCCTCGTCCAAACTGTGGAACCTAAAGAACACTTTTTTTTGCCAGCTCCCATAATTATTTATGACCACTAAATGCCGCACATTTGCTTTCTGTTGTTGCTTAAATAATTTTTATCTAGTTATAAAATACTTCACTATATTAATAATAATTTCTGTATCAGTCTAGCATAAGGTGATTTTCCAAATGTTTTGTTCAGGCATTAATAATATCGTCTGGCTTCAACTTTATCAGGATAACCAGTAATATACAACAAGAATTCCAAAAGTTGTTTTACATGCTACGTTACCAAAAACCATATTAAAAGTCAGGCAATACTTCATTCATATTTAGTATAATGTTTTTCAATTCGAATTTTCAGTATTCTTTCAAAAACTTTTACTACTGACAATGTTAAACTAAATGTTAAATTTTCCTTATTACCGTTTCTTAAATATAGAAACCAGATATGTTATTTTCAATCCCTCAGGTAGCTCAAAAAGTAAAGTATCTGTTAAATACTAAGTGTAAAAGATAATGAAAATTAATATAACTTTTCATTAAAATTCAACCACATATGCGATCAGAATCAGCAAATATATTGTAGTCATTATGATCAAGTATTTAAATTTCTTCAGCCTCAATTTGAAAAATTACAAAGCTATACAAAACCTATTCATCAAAATATATAAACTGTGATTGATCAACCCTCTCAGCTGTGAATACTGAAGCAATGTATGTTTTTAAAATATTGACCAAACTTGCATTTGACTTACCCTTATCTATCTTAATTGAACCAATTTTTGGTTTTGTTGATAAACTTGTAAAATATAAAAAATTTCTTCATCTCCTTATTAGAGTGTCTTGTTAGATTATCCTTTATAGTTCCTTACTACCTGATTTGAGTTCATTCCTAACTCTAATCCTATTTTCTATTATTTGGTGATTCATCTGTGAAACTTAGTTAGTTCAACCTAATTTAAATTATCTGAAACATTAGAAAATAAGAAACAATACAAAGCAACACTTCGTCTAATCAAAGACTGTCCCCAGTGTCCCATTCACATCTATCCTTTCACCTATGCGATTTAAACTAGAAAAGAGAATCCCATAAAAAATAATGATTACAATGCCTAACTAACTACAGTCACCAATTTAAAAGGTAAAACATGCTCGTTTTCATAAACATTACATCTAACATATAAAATACAAAATATAAAAATATTCATGCATATTAAGTTAACGTAATTTAAAAAGTGCCCTGCCATTATCAATGTCTCATGCAACTAGAATTCTATAGAACCAAAAACAAGCGGAGTATGGAAGATAAACTACTTATTACCCAATTCATTCATATACTTACGTTACCTCTTTTATAGCTAGCAAATAAATTACTTGCTCTCCCATCATTAGCAAATCATTCTCAAAATCAACTACTTGGTTAATGAAGTATTTTTCGAGTCCAGACGAAATACAGTTTTATAATTTCCTTTTAATTATAGTTTTTCCTTTCATGGTCTAGTATGAAGAACCTATTCTACTCAAAATTGTTGAAATTAAATTTTTTTATAAGCCTGAATCATATTCTGTATAAGAAATTTCCCTCCCACAGAAAACATGAACATAATATAGGTATTTTTAATACCACAGATCATTCTTGACGCGCTGCGTTGAAATGCCCCCGGCACATCAATATCCTTCCTTAGGTAAAGGGTTCAAACTTGTGTGAAGTATTCAATTAATTGCCAAACGTAGCTATTAAAGAGCTTGCTCCTCATTATCTCGTCGCTCTTATAACCAACATTATGGTTTATAATTAGTAACATTTTATTAGCCCTATTTGTAGCTTTTAAACTTTCAAAATAACTACCAAAAACAACACTCAAACCCTCTTTGTCAACAGCTCCAGACACTTCCTACACTGCTAAATTATTAAAATGATATTGGCATTTTTCACACTTCGGACCAAGAATGAGACCCTATGCCACAATGTGATAACTTGTGCATCGGTATGGGATATTCACAGCAGTGGTTTAAATAAAGAATAACAATCAATTTCAAACTTTTCCAGTGAGTCCCTACATATCAGATCATTAATCCCCACCTCAGTAACACATACATATAAAATTTTCATATACTATGTAACTAAAAAGCCCATTTCTTTTATTACTAAGAAAGAAATTAGTATAAAAACATCTAATACCTTACATATTATACCTGCTCCATACCCCTAATATAGCACAGTAGGGTAAGGATTATAGTGACAGAGTAATAATAAAAACGTACCTTTCTGGTATTTGCGCCAGAGGTTGTCCAAATGCACAAACTGGAAGGTAATTATCAATCTGAATAACTTGGGCTTGTTCTGCATTTGGCCACAAGGAACTATTATTTCTACCGGAAGACCCATTCATATTATTTCGAACTTCATACCTTTCCCGTAATTTTTCATATTGTCGTTGCTCTCTCATCCGCTGCAAGTCCCACCTAAAAGAAAAATGATATTGCTTATAATACAAAAAAAATTTATGCTAATACTGATAATTTCTTTATGAGACACGATTCACAATTGAAAAGATAACATTACCATCGACAGCAAAGTTTAAAATTATAGCGTCCACTTCTGATTTCCTAGATCGAAAAATACTAAAGAGTTTAAAAAATCAATAAAATATTGATTGTCATTCCATTAATTGAATTTCACACTATTTTTATAGCTCCCTCTGTTATAATATTATCCAATTATTTTACTTATTTTATGTTAATTTGTATATTTATTTTGACTACATAAATGTAATTGAAAATATAAGGTAGTGACTATCCACAAAAATGATGAGCTATCATCCAATTAACTAAATTCAGGAAAAGATAAATAAGGAATACAATAGCGGTTCTTTAACGAAATTTTACATTTGACCCTGATTTAATTGGTAATAATGCCATAAAAAACTTAATAATGCTTATGCTTAACCGAAAATAATAATGTTGGCAATTTTTTAAAGTTGTTTACGTCCTATATGAATATGTATTTACTGTGCATGTTTGAGCACCCCACCCCAATCTGTGGGGAGCCTGGTGATGATGAATGTGTACTGGGGAAAGAATGCGAAAAGGAATTCAAAATTTCAATAGTTAGTTAGCAATATAAAAGTACCAGTGGAACTAAAGTTCTCTGCAGATTTGCGAATAATTTTCCATACAAAGCGGATAAGACCCCTTAAACAGTTAAGTAACTGTGCAGACGAAACATTCTAGCAACCTGAAAAGAACTACTAGCATCTAAGAATCTAACAACTATTGCGATATGAGGTTTCATAGACAACTAGCTGTTTATGTCAAGAACAAGAATGTTTCTTTTGCCAGCAGGTGTGATATTAGAACGATTGAAGGAAGTGATATATGATATTTGCAAGCTGAGTTTTCAATGAGTTGAAGTTATATTTTTCAAAAATATATTACTATATTATATGAGGATGATTTTTTTGTTTTTTTGTGTGGCGATCTGAGAAAGGTTTTTTGAAAATATTGGTAGAAGTGACTGATTACAGGGTGGTGTAAAGGAGGAACTTTTGAAAGTTAAATGTAGATAAAGAGTAAGGTGTATGGTGTGTGAGTGAGGACAGAGAATAGGGCATGATAGGTGAATGGTCTATGGTTTGGAAGGGTATGTGTTTGCCCAGTTGGCTAGGCGTATGAAACCTAAATTGACGAGATGCTCATATTAGGTTTCTTTCGCGATCTATTATTTATTCACGAATTCCCACTAATAGGTATAGAGGGTGCATTTTAAGTAAGGCATGCCTTATTCGACTGGAGTCATAATTTTTATCGAATTTATTGTTTCCTTGTGCCTGTAAATCGCAGTTACTCCGCCAGTCTTGGATATTATAAGGCAGATAAATAAAGATACTAGATCTTTTTTATTATATATAATTTATTTTAATAATATAATTATATAAATATATATATATATTTATAGGTATGGTTTGATAATATATTTTCATATATTATATATATATATTTATTTAATTATAATAATATAATAGCATAACTAATAATAATATGAGATTATATAATTTATATATACTTACACTACATATTGTAATACTATTATGAGTTCCTATGCTTGTCATTTGTATGTTGTTAACCTGGTGTTGATTGAAATATCTAGGTGTATGAGACTAGGTTATTTCGTGTTAGATCTAAAGTTCAATATATGTTTGATGGAATCAATTGTTAGAGTGAGAAATTTGAAGAATGATAAAATGAGGATGAAGTATTTAGAAAGTTGTGTGGTTGTGAAGACACACGAGGTAAATTAGAAATAAGCAAAGGTTATGTTGAGATGTTTGATTCATGTGGAAAGTTATGAATATCGTTGGTACAAGCGGATGTATAATTTTATAGACCGTGGAGACATAATGTAATTGAGTCAGAACAGTCTGAAGAGAGAAATGTGATTTGGCAGAGGCGCAGAATAATATGTTAGCATTAATTAGGAGTGATTCAGGTTTGTGAGGGTATAGTGTGGCCATCTGGAGCCAGGGGATAACCCTAATTGACATATGCCACGATGAGGTCGCGTCAGGGTTCGTTAAGCATCTAGTGATTATTCTGAACTGCGCGAGTAACTATAAATAGGATATAGAGTGAGCTAGGTAACTGGCTTCTTCGCTTGATTCATGTTTATTTACTACTTCTCTTTCGATGATGTCATTTCAAGTTGGAAAAAAAGATGATATATATATTTATTTATTAATATGTATATATATATAATTATTATATATATTATTTATATATAATTATATATATATAGTTATTTTATATATATTAATATATATATAATTATATATATATTAATATATATATAATATATATAATATATATATTTATATATATTATATATTATAATATAGATTATAAATTATATATATATATTGGTGATTGATTCTTTAGAAGTTTATTTTATATATCTATAACAAGAGTATCCATTTTAGTTAAGAGATGTAGGTAGAGATGGCATCGGAGTGAAAATTATGATTGATTTGTGTTGGTGGAAGAGAATGAAGGAATTGTTGATGTTAAATCAGTGTGGGGGTTATATCGGATCATTATGATGTTCAATGTAAAATTAAGTTGTGTGTAGGGGCTTGGATTGAGAGGAAAGTGATACGGAAGGAAAGTGGTAGAATGGAGAGAGGAAGCTCATTTAAATGCTTCAAAGTCAGATGCAAGAGCGCTTGCTATTATTGTGAGATGATTGTTTGAATGTGAAACAAGTTGAAATGTGAACTTATAATCTGGGAGCAAATTGAAGAAGGTAATTTTAGCAGTTGCAAAAGATATGTGGATTATATAGGAATATCAGTGGAGTGTGATATATGAAGGTTATTGGAGTAAGAAGTAAAAATGTAGCGTGGTTGAATTACTAAAAGCAAATGTGGAGTTTGGGGTGAATATTTATACAATATTATTAAGAGGAAAAAAGAAGATTTTTAAAATTTGGCTACTAATAAATAGCTGCTTTTTAAAGGTAGAAAAGATGTTTAAATGAGTTCATACTGAGGGAATAGGGAAGCTCTGTGGAAGGAAAGCGCGAAAGGTTAAGTGAGAATAAGGAACCTGCTTAGAATATATTATAACATAAGATATTGTGTTTTTGTAACTGATAAATGGATGAAGGGCGTGTGGAAAGAACACTTCGAAATCATGCATAATATTGGCAGTAATGAATAGGTAGATAGGAATGTGTTGTGGTTGATGTACCAAGAAGGAAAAGGTATTTTAGGGATGTCATTAAGAAGATGATAATGGGTAGAGTGAGAAAGTTGAAGAATGTAATTCTTCAGGTTTGGATAAATAAACAAGTGAAATGTTCAGAAACGGATTAGAGATCGTGATTGATTGGATTTTGAAGTTGTGTTAAATTATTATGGGGGTTTGGTATAGTAGTGTTTAACAATTATATTAAAGGTAAAGGAGATAACATTGCATACAAAATGTAACCTGTAGATAAGTTTATGGTGAGTAGGAAGATATATGCTGGATATTTTGGTCGAAGAGTGCGTCGAGTGACTGTATTATCTGCATTAAAGACGAAGTGGTTTAGGAGTGTAAGGATGTGGGGATCAATCTTTACATTGAAAACAATTGATTGAGAAAATGAGGTATATTATATATATTGATGCAACAGGGTTTAGGGTTAATAGCGAAGTCGTATGGCGTGTTTATATATGGTGTTGTGTAGGCTTCTGAATGAATCAAAAGTATGTTTGACGATAGTGGTGTGCTGTAAGAATAAATGGTCCAAAGTGATTGGTGAAAGTGATTGAATAGCGGAGTGAGACAGGGTTGTGTTCTGTCTCCTTGGTTATTAATTTGTATTATGGATGGGTATATGAAAGAATTAGAGGTTGTAGTTGGTTATATTGAAATGATGGAGTAATATGGAGATGGTTGAGGGTGCCTCTTACTATATATGTATTTTGGTTCTTGTGGGCGAATCTCTGAAGAGAGTTGAGAGGATTGGTAGAGAATTTGGCGGTGTTGAATTATAGGTTTGCAAATGTATAACGTAGGATACAGAGTAAGGTTTATATGGTTGTGAGTGTATAGTAGTCCTCCTAGTTGAAGTTTATAGTTAAGATGGTGACAGCTGGAACAGTGTCTCGAAGTTTAATATTAGGGTATATGATTTTATGAGAAGGAACGGATGTATTATGCAGATGTGTAGTGGAAAGTTGTGAATATTGAAAGGTTTCTGGTTGCCAATTAAATCGTTGAGTGTATATAAGAGATATGATTGTGGATGCCGGCTAGGTCTTGACATAAGGGTATGTTGTTACCTGTGTTATTGGTATAGTATGTGAGACTATCGTTTAAAAAAGTTGGTGATGTAGTTACTAATAGTTACAATGTGTTCAGATTGTATGATCTCTCTCAGATTTAAGTTGGATGAAGTATGAGATGCCTGAAGGTACATAGATGTTGATGTTGATTGGTGAAAAGTGTATCTCATAAAATACATAATGATTTAGTTGATGAGCTGATTTTAATCTGGGTACATTTCGAGTTAACCAAACCCATCATCAGCTAAAACTTCAGCATCTTAAATATAGTAATATAAACTTGAAGTAATGATATCATAGGAAATAATAAATAAATAATAAATATTAAGTGATATTAAAGGGTCAGTCTCGATACAAAACAATATAATACAAAAAGGTAATAAAGTAAACCAAGTTTATAAGAAGTGATGTAGACTCAGTTGAGAAAAGGGTAACGAAGAGAATAATCTCTAATATAAGTTATAGTTGAGAATGAAGATATGGTCAATTGTAGAAGAGAAGTAATAGTAGATAATAGAGTGTATTAGTTAGCCTTGTTAGAATAGGAGCAATAACGCTAAGTATAGTAGAGTGATTAGGGAACACAATACCGATATAGCTGTAGTTAGTGATTCAGTCACTCTCTAGATAAAAAGAAATGTCTGCAGAAGAGACGAACACTATTATTATACTCTATATATAATACTATCTATAAAAGAAGAGAGTGCTGTTATTGTGAACGAGAGCAATTAGTAACGCCACCTCCGCCATCTCTTGGACTACTCATGCGACTTAATATTATGCCTAAGCACTCTGTTGTAATGGTTACCATAGTGAGGATCATCTCCTCTGTATTCTTTCTTGAGTGAATTTGGACCTGCGTATATATAATAAGTAATGATGACAAGATTCTCTAATACTATATCTTTCTTTAGACATCTTTGCTTAGCATTATTTTCTGATCTACTGCTTTTCATTTCCATGGGATGTACGCGAGTTCTTATCAAGCCTACACTGCTCAAGATTCAATTTTGTTTTACACTACAGCACTATTTTTTCTTGCCGACTGACTCTATTTTTAAAAGACCCGCTCCATAAGACCCATTTATATGTTCTTGGTAGTAAAGCAATGTAGATAAAAAAATAGCATTTATATTATATTTTTTATTTATTGAGCTTCTATACCCATGAGTATGTTACTCATACCACAAAATTAAAATACTAAATTCTGGTTATACCTTTCTCAGCATGACTCTATTGACAAGTATCTTGGATATAATACATAGATCTTCGAAAAACCTTATGACGAGTGATAAACATTTATACGCCCCACTGAAAGTCATGTCAATATTCCTTTAATATAAATTTTCATTTTCTAAATATATATATAAATAATACTAGTAGGCTAATTGATAAATAAAAAATAATATAAATAAATAAATATGATAAAAATAAATTATGTTTAAAGTTTTGAAAAGTATGAATATTAAATGAGGAAAACCAAAAATCTATTTCTTGTAGGTGAGTGTTGAGAGTAGTTTGGCGTATATGCCTGTGGGAACTATGGTAGATGAGAGGAGAAGTCGTTTAGTCTAGATAGTCTAAGATAGATTATAATAGTGTTTAGAGTGAGCTGTGAATTCGGAAACTAATAATCAACGCTCGTAGAGAGATCGATAGTATAAAGTTGAGTATATTGTTATGTCACCTTGAAGCTACACTTTATAGTACCTCATCCACCGCAAGACATATGTATACCGAGAGATTGAATAAAACAAGAGAAATTAGTGACAGAGATTTATCAGTATACATATGTGAGAAACGAAGTATAAATAGACAAAGTAATAATTATTTCTCCCGCTAAAGATAAAACTGATATGCCTAACATCAATCCGTAAGTATCCGACGTACATGTCAAATAACTAGAGCCCTCGGGGGAGTAGAGTCTTTCTTAGTGAAACAAGTTTATATAGGCAGGAAGAAAAGAATACACCCTTGAATGTGTGAGATCAGACATCCTAAAGACATTCATTATGTATGGTGCTACGCAGAGACATTCGTACCGAAGTATTATTCGCGTACTATCCACGGCAGCTCGCAGAGGTGTGCATAACGTTCTGTCATTACTCCGCCTGTATGCACCGAGCCCGTACCGGCGCCATATCTGTACCACAACCCTCAATATCAAAACATTCTCTTATCCGTTGCAAAAATATGATACGCAAAAATTATCTTCGTCATACAATCACTCCTAGCTACCAAGGTTCTTCACCGCTTGTCAACTGTTGTTTTCTCCTAATAATCTATACCAAACTTACACGTCTACAAGACTACAAATTTTATCTCTTCTCAAGTGAAACCGTATATGTTCTCCAAGATTTAAATCAGTGATCAGGAGGCACGAATTCCTAACCCAACCAGTAAATCCTCGTGCATTATATAGAAGATAATAACAAGAATCCATGGATCATGATTCAAATACCTTGTTGCCAGACAAGTGAAGATTGCATAAGCCATTATAAGCACTAATATCCATCCTATAACTGATTATAATATAATACTTGACATATATTATAATAAATGCCTAAATTAAATTTGTCTAATTCCTTCAGATGCCGCAATGATTTCAAGAGTGTTCGGGATAAAAACCTACATCCATTTTATTATCAATTACTTACCATACTAATATTATGTAACGTTGTCATAATATGAATGTGTGAATCACAATAAGTGGAATACTCAACTATTTAGGAATAATCGATTCATTATCATGATCTGTCTCTTAACAGTATATCGCTCAGTGTGAATGAAGATTAAATTATGTTAAGTACTTATCCGTATTAAAAATCACCAGCATACAGTTTCTAAATATATGGTATAAGAATGAAAAAGAAGTAATGATTATGCTCATAACGATCCTACCTATGATATCGGAACGACTGACGAACTATAAGTACTTTTTAATACATTGCATTCGTGACAAAAGCATAAAGTGACGTAAGAGAATGAACATAAAAGCTGAAACGTCATATATCAACTATAAACATTTTATAACCTAAATTCCTCAGTCGTGTGCATTAATTATCATTACAACAAATTAGTATGCCGAAATTTAGCCTAGTATTATATATCGATAATCATGTCGCTCCTATACTCTCAACTACAATTCTCTTTTAAAAGCTTCTCAATCACCGTGCTGTATTAAAATACATTCTCTTAAATAAACGAAACCACATTCATCTTTAAACTAATCAACTTCTTAATATACTTAACTATTACGTCGTAACTTTCTATCCTATTATTCTTTAAACAAATCATTTTCAATACTGCTATAAAACAATGCTAAATTACTAAAACTCGTAACAAACTACATTCATATATACCGTAATATTCTATACTAATATTTCTGCTCTATCAATTCATCGGTATAATCTTGTCTGTGCTAGATATAGGTCGTAATCGATAATACAGTTTTATACCTTATCTTTCTAAAATACGTAACTAATTTCAATCGTAACTTACTTCTAAAATCGTAACAATATCATCGTCAAACTTCTTCTAAATCGTTACAATTCATCGATAAACTTCTATCTAAATATCAGTAAATACTTTCTTCTAAATCGATTAACAATTACATCGATATACTTTACTTCTAAATCGTTACAATTCATCGTAATAACTTATTCTTTCTAATCGTACATAATATTTCATCGTTAACTTTCTCTAAATCGTGAACAATATCATAACGTAAAACTTTCTTCTAAAGGATGTTACGTTAACAAATTCATCGATAACTTTCTTCAATATAGTTCGTAAACCAATTCATCGTAACTTATACTTTCTATAAATTCGTAAACAAATTTCATTCGATAAATCATATTCTCTAATTTAAATACGATAACAATATTCATCGGAACTTTTCTTCTAAATCCGTTTAACAAATTCATCGTTAACTTTCTTCTAAATCGTAAAACTTTACTTCTAAAAATCGTAACAGAATCATCAGTAAACTTTTCTTCTAAAATAGTCGTATAAGCAATTAATCTCGTAACTTTCTTCTATAATCGTAATCTTATCTCTAAAATCGTAACAATTCATCCGTAAACCTTATCTTCCTAAATCGAACAATTCATCGGAACTATTCTTCTGAAATGTCGTAACTAAATTACATCTAAGATCTTGTGCTACTAAAGATGCGTTGAGACAGATAAATTACATCGGTGAGAGCTTAATTATCATAGTGCGTATAGAATACTTTTTATTCGAGATTCAGATCTGTGAAGACAGTTTCTTTACAATCGCTAACAGAGTGGTCAATCGTATATTAACTTAATCTTTCTAGAGAGTGCGTAACAGCTGAAGTTCAATTCATTTAACGTGTATCTTTCATTGATAGATGCCGTAAAACGAAGGAACTGTGCATCATAGCAGACTTGTCTTCTAATAATATTACATAGACTAATTCAGTGCTGGCTAGAAATCTTTCGTTCTGTAGTAGAGCATACGTAAACAATAATATTCTAACTCAGATTAACATTTCTTCATGTAAATTTGCGTGTATCTAAGTTCAAGTGTCGTTTAACCTTTCTAAGTGCTAAAGAAGAGTTCTGTTTGAGATCAAATTCATACGGTTATTGATAAAAGCTTTTCATTTTCAGTAAATTCAATAAGTCTGAATAGTGCTATCGTAGTAGATCTATATGTTCTGTTATATATAAAAATAGACAAATACCTTCAGGGCTCGTTAGATCTGTCTGGTGAGTCAAATATTAGTATCGTAACAAATTCAAATCGTGAAGGAAAACTTTAACGTGATTGTAACGTTTGCATATGAGTATGGGATTCATCTGCAGGATATCGCGGACGCACGCCCATATAAACGATCGAATAAATAGCTGAATTTCCATGCCTTACCGGTTGTCAGGACACAAGCACCAAAATGCGTAACGATTTCTTTCTAGATCAGTCTGTGGTTAAACAAGTGTACCATGATAATTTACTTTGAACGTAATCCTAACGAACCGTTCTCGGTTTCGTGAGAGAATCAGTAGACAAAGTGTCAATGGCTGAGTATGAACTTTAACATGACATATGATCTGGATAACGTAAAACATGAATTTCTAGTCTGAGATAAGTTGAATACATTTCAAAAAATGTCGTACCAGCTTATATCATAATCTAAAACTGCGGTAGACTATTTTATTCATTTCGTACTGTGTCTTCGTGCAAAAATGCTTGAACGAACCCTTCTAGGTCCGCTAACTTGTGCTTACTAAACAAATCTACGTAGACAATTCAGTCTGGAGAGGAGACCTTCTCCTCAACTGTAGCGAAGTTTCAATCGTTAAAACGGTTTTGTTACTATACCCAGTCGATTACCGAGAATTGCATCTCTAATTTCGTGAGTACCTTGTAAAAATACGGTAGACACAGTATCATGGGCTCGTTACATCTTTTCTTGCATAAAATCTCTGAATATAAAACTTAATATCAAATTCTTTTAGGACTTCTTACCTAATATGTGCGTAGACAATAATACATCGTATAGACTTATCTCAAAAGTTCGTTAACATTCAATCGTAAATATTTTCTTACTAAATGTCGTAATCAACTTATCATCGTATAACTTCTTCTTAAATCGTTATAAACATAATATCGCTTAAATATTAAAAGTTTGTACCATGATAATTAACTTTCCTTTTTCTGCAATCGCTAATATTCATTTGAAACGTAACTTCTGCTACAAGATAACATCACACTATCCATTTTTATACTTTTCTTCTATAAATTAAGTAAATTACATATCATCTTAACTTACGTTTCTAAATCGTTACAATTACATTCAGTTATATACTATTCTTCTAAATCGTAAATACAATTTACATTAATCGTAACTTAAGTCTTCTATAAATTACTTAACTAAATTATCAGACGTAATTTTCTTCTTAAATCGAAACAAATTCATCTGATAACAATCAATAGAATTAAATAATATTAAATATTTCTTTCAATAAATCGGTTACAAAATTCATCGTGAAAACCGCCGGTACTGCATTCATAATCAAAACAAAGATTAATCAGTAACGCTAGCATTTCTTCTTTAAGTCGTAAACCAATTCATTCGTAACTTTTCTTCTAGAAATTCGTAACCTTAAGATTCATATCGTGCATTAAACCTCTTTCTTAACTCTTTACAACCTCTTCGTAACTGGTAATATCTAAGGCTCAGAATGCAAGATATTAGGGCGAAAATTGGCTATCGTTAACCTTTTCTAAATCGCAGATACGAAAGTTCAATTAGTAAACTAGTGTCTGTACAATAAATCGGTAAACAACTCTAAGATCGTAACTTTCTTTCGTCATCGTAGCTGATTCCATTGCTAAACTTCCTGATTTAAATACTTTACCGATAGTCGATCGTAAAACCCCTTTCTTCTCGCCTAGAGAATAGTGTAACACTTATATTGCGTGATAATATTTAAGTCTTTCTTGAGTAGTCGAATTAACAACTTCTTATCAAGATAGAGCTTTCTTGCTAATATTACAGTAATAACAATTCAATCAGTACAACTTTCTCTCTTAAATTCTCGTCATACCAATGGACATATCTGATATTACCTTTCGTTCTATAGAGTCAGATAAACTATCTCACCTACGTCCACAATTCTCTCGCTAAAAAATTCGTAAATTCATTCAATTCATTCGAATACCAATCTTTCCTTCTAAAACTCTTTATATCAATTTAGCATTTCTTCAACTTCTTTCAAAGTGCGTAATCTATTAGTCATCCGCTAACTACTTACTTCCTAAATTAACGGTACCAAAACAATTCATCGATAACTTTCTTCTAAATCTGCGTAACAGATAAATATAACCTCAAGAACCACTTTCTTCTAAAGTACGTACACAAATAATTTCATACGTAACTCTCTTACTAATATTCGCTAACAATAATTCATACGTAACCCAAACATCTCAACTCAATCTCTCTAAATTATCGCATATACATAACTCCATCTGTGTATCGCTTCTCACTCTCACCTTTAAGTCATCGACGCAATAATTCTGAATTCCCAGTTGATTCTCTTTAATTTTGTCCCACTCTTTCGCGATAAGAGAAGTCTACAGAATTTCTCTAATATTAATAATTTTCAACCCGCTTATCAAAAATATGTTCTCAACTCTTCTATATAATAGGCGAATAAGAGCTGTCAAAACTTTATAGGTTCCAGTTGTATCCCTCAACGATGTGCCAAAATAGGTTACACACAAATATTCCTAATTTGTATATCCTTATATGCGCATACCAGAAGACGTCCAAGCAGGACAACCAACGACCTATATGTTGAACTATTTCCTATATTACACCAATGGTAGATTATTTATACAGATCCAGAGAAATTACATTACCATCTCATTCCAATCATTTCATATATATTCAATTCTCGTCAATCTAATTTGTACTGAATAGCTGATACTTATCACATCATAATCTAAGTTTTATCCAACATAAAGTACAGAAATCGATATTCATAAGCTCATTTCTCACTAATTCCGTTAAGATATATTAGTTCCAAATTCACTAGGAACATTTTTCCTCCTCAATTTGTGTCTTGCAATAGAAATTAACCTAAGAACTCTTCACGAACCATAATAATCATATATTCACAACTGTATTCTTGATATATTAGCCACATCAACTCATAAGGAATATTAATTATTGATTTTTTATGATACCTCTTATTAATTAAGACTTAAGACTTAGCAGACTCGTTCATTTAACAAAAATATCTATATGAATCCTTAGTTTATAACAATTTACCATTTCGATGGGGGATCCTCTCATAATTTCGCCTTCACTACCACGTAGGACAACATTTCCATCGATTTATATAAAGTAGTATGCATACTCACCTTACTAATATCTAACATATTAATTATACCTATTATTTCTATAATACTAATTACCTTAACCACAATCTAATTACCATTTTTCCAATTAAATCCACCCATATATATAAAAATATTATGAATTAAACCTCCATAGGATAAGAATCAATATAACACAAATATGGTATACTATCGTATTATTAAAACTAAAACAATTATAATACCTTGATAACATTTATTATATCTTTAATCGACCCTAGTATGACCTTATATACCTAACCTAATCCTTAATATACTATACCCTTTTGATGAATTATAAATCAAGTAAGCTACCATACAACCATACAATATAAATCTCTCTATACATGTAATAGAAGCTTTAATTATTATCAATAAGAGTTTTATGTATCTAAAATAAATAAATAAATACATAATTTTTTACTTACCCGTATATCTATACTTCCGCGAAAGGTCATATTTTTAATGCCAACATATGAATAGTGGTGAAAGTATAGATCTTATCAGAGCAAGATACATTTAATAAGAACTCAATAACTACAACACATACGAATACTAGACCTCATAATTCCCGATTCCTAATGAAGGTTTGCTCATCGTCAAGTGCACTTCCTTCCGTCTCTATAGAACTTTCAAGTTACGGTTCCGGTTAACCGATAAATCCAGAACCGGCAAATTTTCTATATCCTCTTCTTAGAACTCCTATGAATTCCGCTAATAATTACGAACTTAAATATAATTCGAGTATTATCCGCGCATCTAAACACGAAATATAACAAGGTTTGCTCGTACCATAGCAAGAGCCCTGCGCATTAATAGATCTTTCCAAGATCATGTGACCATGGACTAACTTGAACTTTAGTGAGAAGCTGTTAATGATCGAAGAAAAGTATTCTAAAATCTGTCAAATCAGCCTTGAAAGAATACCGGATCGTTATATTGCTATTTTACTCGGTACCAATGCTTAGATACCGTTTAACTAGTGAAGAAATGCTTACTCATCTCAGTCCAGAATGATTTATGAGTTTTAACAGCTAATAACAGTGTCCTTTATCGCTGTCAGTGTGCATCATCAGGAAAGACCCTTAATTTACTCTGGACAGTCGTACAGTAAAAAGGAAAAGCTACTTTGCTCAGTAGCTCATCGTATTACGTCTGCACCGCAAATATTGACTGATGCACTCTGCTAGTGTGTATCAACTTACGTCAAAATAGGTATATATATAGTCATTAACTACGAAGTGATCTAATATTAGATAGGATTAATAAGGCCTGGGTTGTACGCTCTGTAGCATGATTAGTCAAGTATATCGCTTTAATACCTCAGTTTGTGAGCTGTTTCGCATAGGGAAACAGATCTTAATACTTTCGTAAATGTCACATGTGTGACTTATACCGGAACTGTTTAAACTTCGTACTTTGATGTCTATGGTCCATACATGAACGCAATTGTTACCTCTTTCAGATGTAATGATTTTTTTTTGTACGTGATAAAAGTGTCTTTTTCACTCGAACAGCTCTCCTGATGAGTAGGAAATTGACATATTTTGACTCGTTTAAGTAATAATGAAGTAAGGAACGCGGCTCTGTTTTTTCGTTTATGACGCTTGAAGTAGGAACAGATACTCTC
>JABUQX010093092.1:0-46579 GCA_015478945.1 Trachelipus rathkii | reverse complement strand
CATATATATATATATGAGAGAGCAGTTCGTTTTCTCCAACCCACTTAATCATTGCTGTTGGAGTTGGCGGCTTGGAGATGGTGTGTAACTAGGAATTCGGGTTGGCAGCCCTGGAATTAAATTTGCAACTTATAAAGACCTTTATTCACTGGCGATGGTGTTGAAATACACTCGTGCAACAGTTCTTGTGGCTTAACCAAAATTTAATTGCTTAAGCGCACAGATAATAATAATTACTACTCTGTGCCATCCATCAAATTTATCCTTTAATTTTCCTCAAAGGCTGTTGATCTGCGCAAGTTTACAAAAAGGTCGTTTGATTCTAACTGTTACTAATTATCTAGTTAGAATATGCTGCTTAATTGCTTAGACTTTGTGCCGAATATCTATTTAAGCTTATTTGTTCTGCGGTTATTTATTTTATAAGTCTAGTAATTTGTTTAAACAACTTCAATATAAAATTAAATGATACAAATTTAATTTTGGTGATTTTTCTACTGACAATAATAGGATAGCTTATCTCTATTTTCAAAGTATAGCTGACTTACTTGCAACCATTATCTCTTTCAATAAAAGCCATGAGCAGATTAAATAGCTTCTACAAGATCCCTGATAATTTTGAAGATAATTTCAATGCACTAAAACTTATCTTAACTTTAAATCCTTTCTATATAGTCCTTTTTTATGAACATCTGGGTTAACCTTGTCATCCTCTTATCCGGAACTGTATCTGTGATTTATTTCGCCTGTCATCGCAGGAAAAGTCTCAGCCTTTGTGAGAGAAAACTATTTGTCGCTGTTAGTGCTCAGACTGGTCGATTCCTGCACATCATCTATCTATGAATCCTGACCTAGCCAATATATATATATATATATATATACTATATTATATACATTATATATATATATATATATATTTATATATATTATAAGATTATATATTATATATTATATATATATATATTATATAATATATATATCATATATATATATATATATACATATATATATATATATATATATTATATATATATATATACTATATAATATATATATATATATATATATATATATATATATATATATATATATAGTATATATATATATAGCTTATATATATATATATATTAATATAGATATATATTATATATATATATATATATATATATATATTATTATATATTATGTATTTAATAATATAAATTATTTAATAATATTAATTTTTTAAATTAATATTAATTATTTATTAATATATATATATTAATTTATATAGTATATGATAATATATATATATAATATATATATAATATAAATATATATATATTATATATATATATATAGTATATATATAATAATATACTATTATAATATATATGATATATAAATATATATATATAAGTTATATATATATATACTATATATTATATTATATATATATAAATAATAAGAATATATATAATATATAATAGATCATATATATATATATATATATATAGTAATATATATATTCTATATATATATATATGATGAGAAATAATATGGACGCGCTTATTGTAATTGGTTAACTTTGCAAGTTTTGGAATTGAAATTAAAGTATATATGGTTCTATTAAATTTGTAATTATATATTTTTGTGCTGTTGTCGCTTATTTTACTTATGTCTACTATTAACGGATCTAACTTTGACGACTGTGTCAGAAACAATAATATGCATAATAACAATGTTATTTTTTTTTTAGTATGAGGCGTTCACGGGGCCGAAGCAGAAGAAGCGGGGGTCTAAATGATGGAGCATGGCTGTTCTTGAAAGCAGACCGGCGGTGAAGAAGTGGATTGTAAGAACGATTGTGCAGTGCAAACGGCATGGTTGTTAGGCTAAATCTAACAAGCACCAGACAGGAGAATTTTTTTTTTTTTTTACAGATAAAACAACATCTCACGGGCAGGATTCCTAATCAAGGCAGGGGGTGTACTCGATTAACGTTGCGAGCAAGATACGGAAGAAAGCCCAAGGAAAGAAAGCTGCACACTTCTCCCACCCGACAGTTGCGAACCGGGACCCTCGCCTGATTTGACGAGTGCTCTAACACTGAGCTATTGGGCATATTTTAAAAATAAAATATGAAATAATAAAAAAAACATATATTAATTACACACACACCACACACATATAGTATTATATAAATATATATAATATATAGTATATATATATATATAGATAGTATATATATATTAATATATAATATATATATGATATATATATATATATATATATATTATATATATATATATATATATAATATTTCGTAATATTCTATATTTCCAAGTTATCATTGATTATTTTTATTATTAATACTGTATACCAAACACTATTTTTAACAAAAAATACACTAGATTTTGATATAATCACTACTACTTTACTATATTTCAATATTAAATATTATTATGTTATACACTTTTTAATGATAATATTGTTATGCTATCGACTATATTTCAACATATCTTAGAATTATTCATCACTATTCGCTTCATTATTAACATTATCACTACCATCACAAAGTAACTCACTATTATTATTAATGAATATAACAAATTATTCACCACTATCACTTATTATTAATTAACATTATCACATTATCACAAGCGAGTGGCGGCTCGTCTTTATGGGCTATTATGGGCTGCAGCCCCTCCAAATAAAAATGCCAGGCATAGGATGTTGATAGAAATATTAAATTTTTGTCAAAATTAAAGTGATGCTAATTTTTTTTTAACATTTTAGTACATAAAAAAATTAGTAATCAAGTGAAGAAATAACAAGAGGGATCCTTTTTCCAACTGCAAATTTTGCGTACGATATTTATTTCAGTATATAATTACAATTAAAGAAAATTTGGGCTCTACTTTTGCGGCCCTAAATAAGCCAATTTTATAAGTTCTTAAAAATAAGACAAATATAGCAACATACGAAAATAAAGAATTCAAAATTTCCATATAGTACTTTTAATAATGTTAGCCAGTTTGGCTTCTTGTAGATGCGATGCGGGCGTAAAAGATTATCTTCCATAGCAACTGGAAGTTTTCTCATATAAAATTAAGGTTCAAACTTTACAGAGTTGCTAGATTTGTCCATGTTTAATGTCCTTCTTTTTACTGTATATAGAGAGTCAGAGACACTGAAGTCAGTTTATTCGCAACCTTAAAATTGAGCTTGGATGTGTTTATTTTTTTTGTGCGAGAAATAACATGGTGAAAATATATGCAAAAAGAATTTATGTTGAAAGTTATATATAAAATATAATATAATATATATATATATATATAATATTATAGTATATATCTTTATATATATATTAGATATAATATATATATATAGTATATATATATTAATATTATATATATAATAATATATATATATCATATAGAGAGAGAGAGAAGAGAGAGAGAGGAGAGAGAGAGAGAGAGACCAAATTCTAGATAAGCAGGCAATGACGTTTTTTCTAGTACAATTTCACAAATACAATTTTATTTTTAGGCTTTTTCTTTACCGAATGGTTCGAATATAAAAAAATATAAATTTATAAAAAATTGGTAAATAGTCCGTTTTGAGGCGATAAATCATTCAGATATTTGATATTTTTAGAAAAGATAATTGATTATATAATATTTCCATCTAAGAGAGTTATCAAGTCTTTTTAATTGCAGAATGTGAATTCGAATGCATTTGCAATCGATTAATTAAAAAAAAAAAAGTTTGTAATTTATGCATACATATACACATAAATATAAAAAATTATTTACTAGATTTCTTATATTATATATATATATATATATATAATATATATATATATATATATATAACATATATATATATATAGTATATATATCATATATATAGTATATATATATATATATATATATATATATAATATATATATATATATAATATATATATATATATATATAATATAATATTAAACTACAGCCCGTTCCATGCCAAAAGTTTACCACGAGCCGCCACTGGATCACAGTATCACTGTTCATTT
This sequence comes from Trachelipus rathkii, assembly GCA_015478945.1. Taxonomy (NCBI): domain Eukaryota; kingdom Metazoa; phylum Arthropoda; class Malacostraca; order Isopoda; family Trachelipodidae; genus Trachelipus; species Trachelipus rathkii. The sequence goes on along the minus strand of JABUQX010093092.1, from coordinate 42,537 downwards.
ATATAATATGGTTTTACGGTATATCAAAACTATTTGTGAAAATATTAATGTGAAAGAAAGGGGTTTTCCAGCCCCTTGCTACCAGGGGAAGAGAATTTGAAAAAAATTTCTTCATAATGACGACGATTGTCTGGATACGCCAGCTTCATCTTCTGCAATGTTGGTTTATTTTAATTTCTTCTTATTAATTTTATTTCTTGGATTTAATAATAATATTTCGAAATGATTAAAAGAATTGATTTTGAAATTTTGCAGCTACTCGAACCAGATTACAAATTAAAATTTTTATGTTTAAAATTTTACATTTTTAAAATCCAAAATTCGTAATTTTTATTTTCCTTGTGTTGCAGCTATCTCCAAACAAAAGCTCTCACTTCTCTCTCTCTTCTTTGAAATAACCATTCTGGGAGATTTAGCTTAAATTATTCAGACTATTTCATTTCTTCATTAAAATCACTTTCAGACTAATCCAGTGTGCTCCCCAATCCACTCTCTTCCGTCCCTTTGTTTTCCGTTTCTGCTTCTGGGCATCCACTGCGGTTCCACACTCGACGACGGCTCGAGAACTATATAAACATATTAAACATATTGCCTTCACACGTATTTACACCACAACACTTGATTGGTCTGTTGAGACGCTGGCTCAGCTTGTGAGTATGCCATCAATAGGTTTGTAAAAATTCAATTTCGGCTCCCGGAAAACAGGAATCAACAATTTTACGCATTAATGAGTTGATGAAAGTGGGGAAAGAGGTAGATCTGATTGCGAATCAGGAGTGAGAAAGCGTTTAGAAAACTAGTAAACATTAAAAGAACAGTTCAGGTGCCAGATAAGGATTGAAGATAGGTACAACGAAGAAGGATGGAAGAGGATCATGCTGAGTTTTCGGAACACTTAAACGTACCAGCGAGGAGTTCAAGAGGAACAGTTCAGGTGCCAGATAAGGATTGAAGAGATTCTCCTAGGGTGTGAGAATTGATAAGACGAAATCAAGAGAAAGACGTTTGACTGAATCATGAAATAGTTGTTTCTTGTTAAAATTTGTGGTGCAATCTTTTAAGGGGAGTCTTGTGATAGGGGTAAAAAGCAAACCAACTAAGAAAAACGAAGGTAGGTTAGTGGTAGTTTAGAGTGAGAAGGCCATAATAGATTTATTATTCCAACTTGTCTTTCATTCGGATTACAAAAAAAAAGAAAGTGTAATTGAATCTTGTTGAAATTAAATAAAGCTCTAATTATATATACGAGAAGATTTCAAGAAGTGTGATTGGTGTGACAAGATTGTGAACTGTGGTCAGTAACAAATGTTTGTGTATGCGCTCCATGTAAAGTAACTTAAGTTATAAAGTTGAAGCAACCTTAAGAAATACCAAAATCAATGAGAAAGAAAGGTTTCAGCAGCTCTTAAGAATTACGTCTGTATAGAGGACTGTTTTAAAATAGATTGATGAAGGAACAGTTTTTGAGGTGCTGAAGATAATTATGCTAATTTCTGTCAGAATTAGTAACATGGTAAATATCAGAGGTTGGTTACTCCAAGCCCACATTCCAAAAATTAGAAAGTACCAATTGTGAACATCATCATGCAGATGAAATTGGCATGAGGAAACAACTAGAGTTTGCTTCTAGAGAATCTAAAAAAACAAATGAAATTCCGTTATAATAGAGATAAAAGTCTAAATGAAAATGAGATAGTATTCTACAAACGTTTAAGTTTGATACAGATTTACACCACTCACGGGCTTGGGCGCTCCTTTTCAGGGAGGGGGCAGGAAATAAATACCGGAAAGCCCACCCAAACCCCAAAACTAACGCAAATCTCTCAGGTGTTCGCAGTCGTTGATTTTTAAGAGAGGAAGAATTAAATACAGTAGGAAACACAGAAGATGGCAAGGAGTTCCACGGAACAGAAGTGGCTGGAAAGATGGGGGCATCATGCTGAACGAGTCTGGGATTTTCACAATGCTCTCGCAAATCTTATACAGATAGCATGCACCCCTTGTACTCTCGGACAGAAATACGCGGCTCAATAGCATATGGACTTTCTGTGCGACATGTGTAATAGATACGTGCCCATTGACCATCTCTTTCTGAGCAATACTACCGTTTGCTCAGTGACCTATTGAAAGAGATAGTGTGTGTCGCGTGTCCAAGCGTCACGTCGCAGAGATAGAGGGTCAGGAAGAGTTTTAGAAACTGACACGCATATTTCAGATTGTAACGAGTTAAATATTACTAGGTTACTTTTATTCATTATGGTCTTTTATGTTCAGAGTATAATTTGCTACTTCTGTCCAATAAGTCTATAAGGGATTGGAGAGCCTGCTCATAAGTGTCATATTTTATGGTGAGTACCAGACGCATGTGTGGGAATTGACTCTAGTACCATACCAAAACGATGAGATCGAATTAAATAGAGATGCCACATAAACTTATATAACTGGAGAGTAGTGCCTGTGCGCTCGAAAATAAGAGATACTTAACATATTAGCACCATCACGTACCTCACGAGACCCTTTGCACAAGCAATCCTTGAGTCAGATCTCCCTAAAAACTGTTTCTTTGATGGCCACCTTACGCAACCGTTTTTTTTGATTTTAATTGGAGAGGGTTTTCAAGAATTAGGAAGATCTGTTTTGTTTTAATGATATTTCAGAGATACAATATGTAATGACTGTTGTGTGATTCAATGTTGTCATAGCCAAGATGTTGGGAGAACGTTTTAGAACCGTGGTCTTGAAATAAGTATAGGGAATAAGTTTTAAGAGATATAAAAAAGTGATGTTTTATATGATCTGAGCGAATGTATCAAGTACGCGCTTGAGTTTATAACAGAGAAGGGATATTAATATAGAAGGAATAATTATTCTCGAAACACTCTGGTGTTAGTACACGCTTGGGCTCTTGACCTGCCCCATCTCTCCTTGGGATATATCTCCAATTATATCTCAGAGAAGTGCGGCAAGAATAGAATCAGAAGATGCATGAGTGACGAGAGGTCTACTTTTTCTTATGTATGTAACACTAAACTTCTGCTTGCTTATTGATTTATTGGTTGAAATGTGTCTGGAAAGAGATGTTAGAGTGAATATACGTTCATCGGCATAGACTATTAGTAGTGAACAGAGTTTAACAAGTTACTAGCATATTTGAGGAAGATCGTTGATGGAAAAAGTAAGAATTAAAGTTGGAGATTTAAAAACTAACAAAAGTAAGAACACCACAATTAACAGGAAAAGGTAAAGGAAGATAGTATCGCCCCATCATTACGTGTAAGTGTAGATTATATATAATACTTGATTATGATGAGCTGACTCAAGATAAGAGAAAACTTTGTTAATACAAAGATATATAAGTTATGCAAGTGAATCAGGAATGGATAATCTCTAATAAAAGGAATAGGGAGCTTTTAGTAAGATAGTAGCGACGTGAGTTAATTACAATATCATTGCTCTATACTCTGAATCTAAAAATCCTCATTATTGATATAATTATCGAGTTGCCACCACCCTCAAGTGAACTCCTCATAGTCTCCTTAAGGGCAGAAGGACTCAATATTCATAGGAGATTTAGAGTAGTATAATATGTCACCTCAATGATTAACTCGAGCGCCTCAAAAGCTCATATATTAGATTAGATCTGATAATAAGAACAGGTATTGAGTACATCCCAGGTGATATACCATGGAAATGAGAGTTAATGTAAAAAGTTTCAAATGATCTTTAGATAGTAAATATCATGATTAGTGAAGAGCTATAGGACGTAATAGTTAGAAGATTCAGATAATACTCGGTCGTGCTCTCCCATTATACGGTAATTGTTATTGAATTATATTATGCGCGTCTTTCAAGCACTTGGGAAAATGTACAAGTATTTTATAAGATAGAGATAGTATGAGTTTTGATTACGAGGACAGGTGGACCATAGCTGCCGTAATAGCACCATACTATCCCTCAGAACACGGGATGAGTGAAATGCCATCGTGTAAGTCACATATAGCTCCTTACCTGACACTCATAGAATCTTCAGATATCACAATTTACTCACTTATACCTGGAATATCATTTGCGTAATATCCACCGGGATAGTATAGGTCATTAGGAAACCTGATGATGAGGAGGAGGAAGCAGGAGTAAGGTATATCCGGTGATATCGTCTACGTATATATAGTGATTTAGAATTAAGATAATAGTGAAAAATAGGAGGCCGAAGTAAGAATTATAGACCTTTTCAGTATGCTGTGAAGTAAGTGAGTTATTCATACCAGAACCGTCAGATAGCGAATAGTGGAGGTAATAGGCTGAATTTACAAAAGTTATAGAGATATGTTTTTTTGGGCCAAGAGGTAAGAAAATTTTTATCAGTAGTGAAGAGGTCCAAATATGTTAAGCGTTTGTATCGCAACTTTTACTTTTAAGTGACATAATGACTCGCGCTTTAGCCTGTCGTAATAAATTAGCCCTTTACAAGTAATATATATTAAGTTTATATAATATATATTTAATATATATTATAATAATATTAGTATGTATATATTAATTAATATATATATATATATATATATTATAATATAATTTTTAATTATATATATATATTTATTAATATTTATATTATTAATATATATTTAATATTATATATTATATAATTATATATTAATATATTAATATATATATATAATATATATATTATATTATAATATATATTATTATATATATTTATGGTTTATAAAAAGTTTAACTTGTATTAAACGCCCCACACGTAGAACGGTAGAAGCTTACAGGTAATATATCTCTCAAAAATAATATTATATATATGTTCACAGGTATTTTTTTATTTAGTAGTTTAAAAAAAATAGATACGTTTAGGGTTACAATATGAATAAATAAAATAATAAATAAAAAATAAAAATAAAATAAATCAATAAATAAAAAAAAAAAGAATCATATCTCTCAATTAAACTATTATACTATATACTAAATAGCTAACAGTGACGTTAAAAGTATACATTTTTTGGAATCCTGGTTAAAATTTTAGTAAGGAAATGTAATATATTAAAGATATTCACCCCAAGGGTATATTATATACTCGTCAACCTCGATTGTAGTAGTGAATGTACTAGGTGATGGCGTTCTCGAGTACCTTACCGGGAAACTACGGGTATAGGATCTATTTTTACTATCCCCCCTTCCGGGAGTAACGGTGTCTCCGGTTGAAACCTCCACTGATCATTCTTTTGTGATTATTTGGGTACAATATATATATATGTTCGGGGGGTTGTCCATCCTGACTCCCCTCTCCCCTTATCTGTGTGGGTTAATTGGAAACGTCCCTCTCTCCTCCATGTGTTCTCCTCCATACGTCGGCCTATAGCACCCTCTCATTTATCATTAGCCGTTATATATACTTGATATATATATCCTTTTACAAATGATTATTAATATAATTTTCAGCTACCTAGAAACAGTAAAAAAAAAAAAAAAAAAAAAAAAAAAAAAAAAAATAATAAAAAAAAATAATATCTATTCGCATACCTATAGTAACTATCTATTTATGTTATCATTAGATTGCTAACCTTGCTGAAACATATAAAATTATTATTGATCCGATGCTCCGTTCTCTCTCAGTTTGTGGGTGGAGACGTATTATAAGTTAACTTGCCTTATTATAATATAATATATTATAATATTACATATAATATTATATATAATATATATTATATTAGATATAATAATATATTTATATTATTTAATATATATTATATTTATTTAGTTACGTTTAATAAAAATTATCAGAATTTAAGTTGGTATTTTATTTTTCTCTCAAAGTTTAATAAGTAAAAAATTGCTTATATTAATTTCAAACTTATTTGAGATTTACATAATTCTTAGTCTGAAGCGAACTAGAATCTTTAATATACTTATCACTGACTCAACTGATCAATAATCTAGTTGATATAATTTAAATAAATTCATCTAATCAGTATTTATTTTTTCTGTAAATTATTAATAAGTGTGTGGGAAGCCATCTGAAAAAATCATTCTCTTCCTTTGTTCCTATTTTTCTTATTTATTAATATTTTAATAAATGTGAGTGGTGTGTTGACGATTGCGATACAATATCAATAATTATTTATTTACGAACGGCTTCATCGACCAATCCACAACTCACTATCAACATCATAATGAAAGAGGACAATAGTGAGCACGTTTTGGAATACTCTAAATTCAATATACTATAATGGCTAATATAGAAAAAAAATCATATTATTTGGGTATTTACTTCAGTTCTTTTAGCAAAGTGGCCTAAGTTTTAGTAAAAAATGTACATAAAAAACTCTGGTCCAAAATTTATTACTATTACTTTAATATTTTATAACTAGGGTGACTTACTGATTTTTTGTGATTTACATGGTCGATACGGCGTAGAGACAAGGGTATGGTTCATGTTTGTGCGCACGAGTGTGGATGGGGCAATATGTGAAACTCCCCTCACTCTTATATTTCTTCTACGCGGTTCCATTAAATTTATGGAGACAATAGCTAGGCAACCTTCAGATTAAATGGCTGCCAAAGAACTCCTTTTCTAAATCTTTTTTCGTTGGAGAATCAATGGTTTAACGGATTAACTCTGAACATAAAGATACGCTAGATCCATCGATACTAAATATATCGTAATACTGATAAGAGATAACATATGCGTGTACTATTATTAGTGTTTTATGGGTGAAACATAATACTTCTCTCTCCTGATATCATGCTTTCTCCATGGTGCTCTTATCAGTAGTGTGTAAGACATATTAAGAGACTATGGAGATCTATATCTGTACGTCTCGCCGATGGTTTCTCTTTATTTTCTACACATCTCTCGACTATTTGGCGAAGGTGCGGTATTGCGCGCGCGCTGGAACTCTATCTAAGTGTTTTAGTGTCTGCGCTTTATACTTATTGATATTGGTTTCGGGGTAGGTTTTTCATTTTGATTTAGAGCTACAAGCTGTATCCCTTTCCTCGATCTACTTTCTTATTGTATAACTCTGAGAATGATTTATGAAAAAGTTTTACGGTTCGGCAAGTTTGATTTTCGATAAAAAGCTCTTGTATTTAGAATAATACTGATGATGGAATATCAACAGTTAGACACGACAGAGAGTACAGACTAACTCTTATGGAACGGCTATAGGGCATCCGAGTTCACTGTAGAATAATCGCTCATATAAGCCGAGAAGCTAATCTTTTTATAGTGGAGTGTTTAGATACTGAGTTAACCTATTATTTTCTCATAAAAAAAGGAGGTTTTCTTAAAATGATACGCGTATATAATTGCCAACATAGTCTTAAGGAAAAGAGACTATTGACAACTAGATCACCGCCATAACTATTTATATTCTTTTATGTTGTTCAAATTGAAACATAAGCACCAATAAGACGCGGCTTTCCTCCACCGGTTCTATAACTGCAAGTGAGAGACTGTGATTCAGTGATGCTGCGCGGGGCAAATATATGACTGTGGCCGTCACACGCGGCAGAAGCGAGAGCTCGGTTATAGGTTGTAGCCACTAGCCAAACTTGGGAATTCCTTAATAGTACATCCTGGAAGCAGATAATTTGATGATTGACATTAGTGAACTGAGAAGCGTGAGTGGTTTTTTGAGCAAGCTCTGACTCAAAACAAGCAGGGTGTTTTCGTGTAAAACTAGCGTTATCCTCTGACAGGCGTCAGGAGGTTTAACATTCCAATCGCCCATAGTAAGTTGGTGTATATGTATTTATGTCAAGTTTATCTTATCACTATTCAATCTCAGATTAAAGCTCCATTTCAGAGGTTTGTTTATTTGGTATACAATTATGTCAACGGATTAATAGTAGACGACTCAGTGCGATCAAATTACGCTCAAGTTATCTTGAGAAATCGGCAAGCAATTTGTTCGCTCACTACTGATGAGTAAGAAATTACCCGTCATAAATTTCGAAGCAATTCAATTATATCTAGTGGTAGATGAAGATAATTGAATACTATAAATAGATGATTATGTTTAAGATTATAAAAACGCAACTAGTACCTTTTCAGAAAATTATCTGCCTCTTATGCAATCCATACAAGGGGCAATGTTGTACGCGCAAATAGATCTGGCTGGTTAATATGATCCTGTGAAATCACGTAGATTCTAACAAAGCCACATCCGTTACCTCACAGACCCTTTTGGCAAATCGTTCTAAACTTTATTAATATTGAAATCGAATAATAATAACAAATTTTATTTGGAGTTGTCAATGGCACTAGTGATTGGTATTATATAACATTAAAAAATATCTTATATTGATCTGCGATTAAAACAATAACAAGAAGGGATATTAATAAAGGAATATTATCAAACATTCTTTGATACACCTTGACCTTTTTATTAATAATTTATATTTCAAAGGGAGTGAATTTAATATATGCCCAATTAGTTCATGACCTCAAACTTCAGTACTATATATATATTATATATATATATATATATTATATATATTATATCTATATACTATATATACTAATATATTATGATATATTTATATTATATTTATATTATATATATATCATATATTATATATTTATATTTATACTATTATATATATATATTATTATATATATATATTTATATATTATTATATATATATATATATATATATATATAATATATATATAGTATATATATATTGTATATATATAATATATATAATATATATATTATATATTTCCATATATATTATATATATATATATAGTATATCCATATATATATATATATATACTATATTTTATTATATATATATATATTTATATATATATATATATAATATATATATACATTATATATATAATATATTATATATATATTATATTATAATATATTATATATATAGTTATATTATTTTATTATATATAATTATATAGTATATATATATATATATATATTATATATATATATATGTATATTATATATTACTATATATAGTTATATATATATATATTATATATATATATTATATATTATCATATAATTAGTATATATATATATATATAGTATTATATTATATATTATATATAGTTGATAGATATATAAATATGGTACTATATATAATAATATATATATTCTATTATATTTTATATTCTATATATTTATATTATATTCTAGACTATATATATATATATATATATATATATATATATATATTATATATATATATATATATATATATATATACTACTATATATTATATATATAGTATATACTATATATTATATATATCATATAATATATTAATATACGTATATGGGGGTAGAGACCCAAAAAAGAGACCAGCCTAACTATATTTATATATTTTATGCATGTATCTTTCTATATATTTATATATTTATATATATATATAATATCAGGGATGGCACGAAAAAATCAAATGAAAAACAATTTGGTTTTTTTACTTTGATTTTTTTGTAATTAAATTCCATGATTTTTTTTGATTTTATGATTTTTTTTTTTGATTTGTTTGATTTTTTATTTTTTTTTATATTTTTTTAATATTTTTTTTTGTCTATTTGCGTGATTGTTCTTAAATATAAGTAAAAAATGTAATAATCACTCTATATACTAAGAAGTTTTTTAATATTATTCTTTCAATTTTCAACAAACTTATTGGCATTGTATGTAACCCGTAAGTCTGTAACATTCTTAATTGTTGCTGTTTTCTTAATTTGTTCCATTGTAAGATTTTGACCCAGAGCTATTGCCTAGGGTTAAAAATGAAAAAATTCAATGTCAGATGCAGACTAATTATAATATTGTTTTTGTATAATGCCGAATAATAGGAGAATGTTAGGCCAGTATTTGAATCAGGGATTGGCACGAAAAAAATCAAATTAAAAAAATCAATGCGTTTTTATTTTACTTGTTTTTTTTTATTAAAGAAATTCATGATTTTTTTTGATTTTTTTGATTTGTTTGATTTTTTGATTTCTTTATTTCAGGACACAATCAAAAGTAGTGGGTAAAGGTAGGTGATTTAACTTTCATCCATAGAAATAAAACAAATTAAATCAATAAAACTACAAGCCTCATCCTATATGTGATCAGTTTCCTCTCTCTAATGTACTCTTTCTGTGCAGATTTGTCATGAAAATGCTCTGAGCAAAATCGAGCGGTCATTGGCTCTGGTTTATCGCGCTTTCCCTGTTCCAAAGCAAGCGCAGTCAGTGTCATGAACAACTCTTTTAAGGATTTTTTGTGGTGTGGCTCAACGTTATCTATTTCAGTTTTCTGCTTTTAAATATAGTTTTAACTTGACTCTGTTACATAGGGCGAGATTCTAACTCATTGAAAGAAAATATCAGTCATGACCATATATAGGTTATTGTTAGAAATTGTATATAAATCCATTAATTGTCTTCTCAAGTGATGTGCGAGACAATTGATTATATACACTCTGTGCCAATTTTGTTTTAGACGACATTTATAAAATAGTAGCTAATTCATCGATCTTGTTATTGAGAGAAGCCGTTCTTGTAGACCTTATGAGAAATGTTTTAGGCTTTTGGCGAGTATTTGAATTATGATTTTGACGCGTAATTTATAGAAACCCATTACATTTAAATTACGAGAGTTAGGTGTATCTCATAGCGTAGAGAAGAGGTGAGTTCGCAAGGCGGAGATAGCATTCGCAGAATGCGCAGGAGGTGAGGGTGTGTTTGAGCTAGGTTTATATAAGATTTTAAAAACATTGGTGGTCAGCTGGAACTGCCTCGCTTCCTCGAATAGGATCCTCCATTGGTCGGCACGAGGACTTCTACAGTGCATGTCTATAGTGATTATATTTTTATCAAAATAATGTTTATGCTCTAGATGAGCGCTATGAGACGTGACTCATATATTACTCGGCAGGAGTCTCAGTGTGTGCAAGACTATCTACATTTCAGTTACTTTTCTATTGGTGTTAATTGTAACATATTTTTGATAGTCTAAATTAAGTGTGGACCATTGCGCCACTTATTATATAGTATAAGTAATCTTACCCAAGCTTGTTGTGTATATAGATAGTGTCGGCTGTCCGAGACAATTTTCCTAAGTGTGTGTGCTCTCTCTCCGAAGTGACCTAGCATGTGTGTTTGCCAGGTATAAGAAAAGATATTGAGATGAGTTGTTACATAATTTTAATTATTTATGGTTAGGACCTAGTCTGTGTGACTGTCATAGATTATCCACATGCCAAAATTGATCAGAATGTCTTGTATTTAAGACATACTCTTGAGTAAGAGTCAGAATTTTAGACAGCAGTACCGTAAGTTGTGTGATGGTTGGGTAGATGTGGATGGAACGTCGAATGCAGCAGCCTGCCGTGTGTGAGTCTGTCATTCATAATAAAAAGATTGTGAAAATCGGCGCGAAAAGCGTGCCGCAGGAAATAGAGTAAAGAGTCCTCGACGTGCAAGGTGAGAAATGTAGGTTATGCGAGCTCATCATGAAGAAAAGAAGTAGTAGGATGCCCTTTATAATTTAACGATTTACCGCACAGTGGTCCGTTTGGCAAAACGGTGAAAAGAACGCAAATTTGTTCACACTGAAGATTCTAAATTTGTAGCCTTTCGAGAGAGCTCAAAATGAAGTTGCATGGTTTGTTAAATAATCATGTTTATCTGTCATCAGAAAGTAAAGATGAAAATAGGCTTAGGAACGCGTGATTGAAGAGAGCGCAGGAGAAGCGTGGTATAATATACTATATTATATAATAATATATGATATATATATATATAGGTATATATATATTATAAATATACTCTATTATATATATATATATATATATACATAGATATAATATTATAATTATATATTAAATATATAGTAATATATATATATAATCATTATAATCATAAAATAAAACAAAAAAGTTTATTCTGCGCGTCGAGTACAAACAGTAGAAATTCGGATGGTTTCAAGTTAACCTCAGTGCGACTGCATACATATGCGACATTAAAAGTATACACAAGTCAATATACACAAGTCAATAAGTTAAAAATATAGGCAATATATTAAATATTGTGTAGATTAAGTGGTGACTGTGTGTGGTGGAACTTAAATTTATGAGGTGGTGGGAGACTGCAAGCGAATTTCATATGATAGTAAGGGAGTTTATGGATTTATTGAGTAATAGCAAGCGATCATGGGTAATACAGATAACTAAAATAATATATTGTTCACAAAAAATCAGCTGTGGATCCTCTTATACCTAAGATAATGCTTGGCTACCTCGAACGATCCGGATAAGGAATTATATTATATAAGGAGGAGATGGATAACTGGAGGTGTACTATATTGCGGGTAGATTCGAAATGTTTGACATAATCGACGGACTTTTAACTCTAAATTATCGAGTTAATATGAATTTAAATACTGCTATTATATGTTTACAATACATTTATTTATTAGTGGGGAATTTATATCTTTGGGACTGTCAATAGGAATAGTCATTCAGGCTCCATGTCCGCGGAACACTCTCGGTTTCATGTGAACAGGTCTTATACTTTATGGCTACCTCAGATAAGCTTTATTAAAAAATTTGATGATGTTGGCAATTTTATACTTTTTATTAATTGGATATTCGTGAATATATATCGTGAGATATAGACTGGAGTACATTCTAGAGGGGCTTAATTAGGCTTTCTTAATTTTATATATTAATTTATTAATATATGGTTGACTGGGACAAGTCTTAAAAATAATGGACTATGCGTGTTTCTTCTTACTAAGTATTCTATATTTATTCTTATATTATTTTATTAATTATTATGAGTTGATCATGGGACATTTCTAGTGAAGGCTTGATCTCATATGGCGTTTCTCTATAATATTATTTTTTAATTATTTATATTACGCTATATATATATATTTAATATTAAAATTAGTATTTACTGGGACAGATCTTAAGACAGGTCAGTGAAGTTCAAACCTTCATTATTAGTATATATTTATTCTTATGTATTATTTATATTTATTATTTAATATATGGGCTATGGCAATTTGGTGTGAGCCAATTAATGCGGTGTACTTCTTAATTATTAATTTTTATTGTGATTAGTACTGGGGATACAAGTTCATATATAGGACTCCATTGCCCGGTTATATCTTTTAATGATATATATTTTATTTTTATTTATTATTAGGGTTAGACTTGGGACATTTATTTTCATAGATAGTGATTATATGCAGTGACTTCTTAATTTTAATTACTCAGAATAATAATTAATGAGATTGCTCTGCATTAAATCCTCACTATTCATAGGTTAATGTTTATCCAGTCAACTCTTAATTTATAATAATATGATTAAAGTAATAAATACTTAGTAGCCGCTCATGGTTATACCTATTTGACTGTCTCCTCAAGGTTTATTACAACCAACAAGAAATTATTAATAATTAATAGAATGCCGACATTGAGCCCTTCTTATAGAATGTTTACCATGATCAACCCATAAATAATATATAAATATATTAGAATAATACTTTAAGAAGCCTTATACTCATAGGCGCTCATCTAGTTTTATGTAAAATTATTAAACATCAATATAATTAATTATAACTATTAATTTATAAAACATATTTAATAGCCACATTATATGATCCCTCTAAGATTATGTTACTCCCTTGTCAAATACTCTTAATCTTATTATATTAATAAATAAGAAATAATACTAAGAGCATAAAAACATAAGAAAATTGTTGGGATGTCCAGTCGTAATCAATTTATAGTAAAAATATATATTATATTGGATAGTGAAAGCCAACATTATTCCTACTTATACTATACTAGGAATGTCTCACATAGTCAATCCATAATTAAATTTAAGATTAATTTTAAGAATATAAATTTTTAAATAATAATTAATGTAATTAATAAATGTATTAGTATTAATTTATAACTAAGAAGCCACATTTTTGGCTTATAGGTTCCCAGACTGGTATCAAGTCATATATTTAACCAACAATATTATATAATAATTTTAATGAAATAATAAATTGTGATCCCCTCTGGATTATTGTTACCCAGTATCAATCACATAATAATAATAAATAAGTAAATAATAATATTCAGATTAAGCCGATAAATGGGTACCTATCTAGGCGACTCTTGTCCTCATAGTCAACTCTTAATTTATATTAATAATTAAGTATATAAATATATATTATATATATATTAATATATATAGTTAAATTGAATAGACACCTTAAGTGTTAAAATTGCTTGTTTTCCTTTTTTCTCCTTTTCCTTTTGTAAGAGAATGTATTATAGATACTTAGATATGTGCCCTGACGGTACTTTCTGGGTATAGTTATATATGTTGGATTGGCTCACTGCTCTCTCTCTGATGTAAAAGTTGCCAATTCAAATGTTTCTACTCTGGAGGAAAGAATTTTTAATGCATTTATATAAGGAATCAGTGGCTTCTTAATTATAATCATTTTACTATTTCACTATATAATTATATACATTATTATTCTTAAATATAATTTAATTTTACTTAATTCTTAATTTTTATAGTGAGTCTGAACTGGGACATTATTTCATAAGAGTGGTTGAAAAATGTCTAGTGTTTTTACTTAATTATAATATATTATTTTATTATTATTAATTAGGGTGTTGACTCATGGGACGTGTTCTAAAAAAGGACCATGCGTAGCTTCTATTATATTTAATTATATATTTTACTTTATTTATCCTTGCTGTGCCTTCTTCAACTCTATTTATATAGATGAGGTATGGTACAATGCTTTAGTATCTTATTGTCTATAATTATTATTTTTATATTATATTTATTATAAATTATTGGTTGACTGGGACAGTTCTGATAGGTCTATGGCTTCTGTATTATAATATAATTATTAATTATATAATTTATATTATACTTATTATATATTTATAACTATGGTTCATTGTGAACTCATGGGATATTCTAGTAGAGGGTACCATATGCGGCTTTCTTATAATATTTAATTTTTATTTTGGTGATATTGACTGTCGAGACTCAAGCTCTAAAAGGACCATGCAGTTCTTTACTTTAAATGTATTATTTATTTTCTTATAATTATATATATATTTTTATGTGATACTTGACTGGGGACACTCTTAAGAGGGTTAATGTCTAATAATAGTTTCCTTTTAAATTATATTTTATTTCTGATAGAATTTATCCATTTTAATTGATGTGTATGACTCGGGACTATTACTGATTAGAATCTATATGCTCCTTATGTGACGTGGCTTACTGACATCAGTATATCATCTATGTCTATATTATTAATACTTATCTTAATTATAATAATCTAATGGCAATGGTATATTGCGTGACGAGACAAGATCCTCGTGCGCTAATGCGGGCTTTCCTATTAGACTTATTATCCTCTCGATCATTGTGCATTAACTGCTGAGACTCTTGCTTGGAAAGACTTCCGCTTTCTGAGTGTGCAGCGCCACTTTACTCTTTCCCATAACATATAGCTTCTCAGATAATCAGTTGACTGACTCTACATATAGATATAATATCAAAGGTTTAATCTATTAATCTACCTCTAATAGTAGTCTATTGGTGGGGGAAATTGGTGATGAGAATCTATGTAATGGAAACTCTATTATTAGATATTTGTTAGATATTTTTGATATATAATACCGTCTTACTAGCGAACATCTACTGTGTCATCCGTTTAATATAATAACTAGTATTATACTTATCTTATTATTTATATATATGTTCACAGTATATATCATATTCTTATGTGCATAAATATGCCTATGTTATATATATACGATAGTATTAGTATAAGTTAAAATAAATATAATATATATATACCTAATAATAATTAATATACATTTCATCAGGTCATAGAGTAGTACTAATTCCACTAAAGGCATACTTTATTATATTATTATATAGTAATAGAATTAATATTATTATATAATAATATTATTATTGATATCTATGATTTTAATTAATGTGTGATATATACTATTATTATCTATAGTTCATAAAGTTACTAGTAAGTGACCTCTATATTCCTATATAATTAAATGTACTTATATTATATTATATAATTAATATTATATTATATATAGTAATTAATATTATATATTATACATATTATAATATATATATTATAATTTATATTATACTATATATATATATAATATATATATATATATATTTAATTATATAAATACTATATATTTATTGATATCTATATATATATTTCGCGTGACGTTCCGAATCCAATGACTTTATTCTCTAAAAATCAAAAAAATCAAAAAAAGAATTAATCAATGAAATGACTGTCTCAATAATAATTCCATACTAGGATAAAAATATAGATTTTTATTTTCTTAAATAAATTCAAAATAAATTCAAAAACCCAACTCTCTGAATAATATATATTATTATTATATACTATATATATATATTATATATATAATATTAATATATAGTATTATATATTATATAATTTAATTATATATATATATTATTATATATATATCTATATATATATATACTATATATATTTAATATTTATATGACTCAAATATTCAATAAATAATAGTCCACCTTAATTAAGTATTAAAATTGCATGTTTTCTTTCTGAGACCCAGCTAGCCAGGGATTCCTTCTCTAGTAACATAATTATTTCTAACTCTAAACCTTACCTTAAAATAGTTAATCATCTGAATGGTATGGGGTTACATGCGCCTATATAAACATAAACACTCTCTATGATAACACTTCCCGAAATAATACTACTCAATCTATCTTAATATTTAAGTATCTTGTGTTTTCTGACATCCATTACTTGCCTTGATTAGAGTAAATAATATTTTCGACTCTCTCTTTTTTGAATATTAATTCATTATAGCAACCTCTTGAACTGAATTAATCATGTTACATCTTCTATAATACAAATGCTGATAATTACCTCATATATTTTTAAGGGAATATTCAACGTAGCGGCCACAACTGGGTGGTTTGAGGCTCCTCCTTACTGATGGTATGATCTTAGATATGGTAGGCTAAATTCATTTCAGTACTGTATATTTCAGAACTATGTTTTCATAGTTGACTTAAGTATCACTTAATATTACATTTTCACAGAATACAACATACCAGGACTCGCACTTTTCAAAAAGCTTATATTTTCATCCATCTAAGTTAGTTCTGTACTCATATATTAAGCCACATTTATCCCTAGTATCTGATACTCTCTCTTAGATAAACTTCTGATCCTCACAATCATTTTAATGACTCTTTAAATAACCATAATATACATCTTTATCTCTTATTCAATCAATGACTCTAAACCTTATGCTCTTAATAATAAATAATTTTTATTATATTATATATATATTTTGGCTAAATTTACTTTTTTAGTGAGCATTAGGTTTTTGTGAAAGAAACAACGTATTTGTTGCGATTTTGGATTTTGTTTTTAAATTTTATCTCAACGCTTTTGATATAAAAAATATCTTGCTCTTGACTCGAAAGATTTAAACGTTTCAATGGGTAGTTACTCAAGTTCTGAGACAGGATATGGGCCATTGAAAATCACCGAACGGGATTGAGCAGTTTTTCAGCCATTTTTCTTTACATACTAAAATACTCATCTTTTCTCAATCTCCCGACACTAGACAAATACTCTCGTTCAGGTGATGCTCTTAGAATCAAATCTGCTATTAGTACTTTATTTGTGTGTATTTGTATAAGAGAAGATATTAGCCTCCTCTTATATAATTACTTCATTCTCTTCCTTTTCGTGTTTACTTTATTTCTTCTTTACTTTATTTCAAGTGTGCACGGAATTATTCTCAGTGGTTCGTCTAAGGGATTTCTATAATATATAATTCTATGATTAAGGCGACAATACGTCTTCTACACATGCCACAAGCTGCGCTGATCATTATTAGATCTTACATATCGATATTAAATAATATTCTCATTGAGATCTCTTGCCTCTAACATAACATTTCATTAAATAACTTCTGCTAAATACTTAACCTTTTTCCTCCTCTTATTTAGTCTGACTATCTTGCTCTATTAGTTGCACTAAAATACTTTTTTCTGAAAAGTTATTAATCTCTATCATCTTTGGCATTCATTCTTTTCACCTAATTTTCACTCTGGTCGTTCTGGACACGATCCTTTTAACTTCCTTTCATCCTATTAGGTTGTCCCAATGCTCTTTACTACTCGAGTTATCTAATCATCTAATGATTTGAAGTGCAGGAATACTTTCTAGAGACCTTATGAACATCAAAGATAAGGCTCATGCGGTTGTATATATATAATCCAACTTAATGAATACATCCTCCAACTCACTGTGTTATGATATGTGGTGTGTGTAATTGCTTCTGAGCTGCGCCTGTTTTCAATTCACATACCACTCTCTCTCAATGCCTAAAATTTTAATATTTACTTTATATCTCGCATTTCTCTAGAAGCGGCGCATTATTAATGCTCATCTCAATCTCGAGATAGTATAGGTATTATAGGTCCTCGCTCCTTGTCATTTATTATTATATATATTACTCGAAATTATCACCCTCAGTTAAATTTTGTAGATAAACTACTCACCCAACTCTCATTTTAAGTGAGATTCATCTTTGAATATATACTTCATATCTCCTTCTTAGATCATCAGATACTGCTTTACGACCGTACTTGATGGTCAATCTCTCGAGTGAAATACTTCCCTTACCTTCACTAATCTATGGTCTCTGCTATATATACCTTAGGATCTAACAGAAAGTGATGGTAATCTTCTGTTGTATTTAGGCTCTTAGATATATCCAAAGTTTTTAACTGGGTATATATGACATCCGTCTGTCACTATCTTTCATATTTAGTCTCTTCTATCTCCTTGGCGTTCTCCACTACTTTCTCTCTATTTATGACATATTATATCTTTATAAACTATATGATTTTCTGTAAGGTCGATCGATTATACTCATGACTTCATTTGCTTCATATGAGAAACCTCGACCTTCTTCCTACCTTTTCAATCATACGAGTTTTCTTTAAGACTCTGTATCTATATAGCTTCTTATCTAATTATATTTATATTAGCCGTATGTGCTTGAACTCTTAGACTGATTTTTTAATTTCAAACATAATGATACCACTAAATTTTTATGTATTTTTTAAGAAGAAATAAAATTTTGTAATTCCGGTTGGATACGGAAATTTTTGCAAAGATCTGGTTCCGGCCAGATCATCGCAATCTTGGGAAAATTACCTCTTTAAAAATTAACTTCTTTCTAACATCTCCCTCTCAAAAAACCTCTGCCAGGGTGTTCAACAATGTGAACGATCGATATTCATCTTTACTATATATTATAGTTACTTAATTATCATGCAATTATAATTATTATTAATATATATAATTAAATAAACTAAATTATTTAATTATTTGTTAATCACATGTATACGAGTACAATTATATTAAATGTTTAATCATAAGTTTATCATTATAGTTACTTAATTACATTACCATTCTATTATTATTGTCATTCAATTATATTTTCATTACCTTATAATAAATTAAAACATTTTTGCATAATTTAATCACAAATTTGTAATTAAATTAATTATTTAAAATTTAATCGTTAGTATATCATTACTATTGCTTAATTAAATATTTCTACCTCTCTCAATTGTTCTTTACCCGAGTAGGATTATTATTGGATTTCTTGCCTTTAATCCCTAAATCCTTTTGTGGCTTGTTTTAGTCCTTAATCGCCCAGATGGTTCCCATCGATGAACCCGAAGAATGAACCAATTGCAAAATGTACGAAAAAGACGCCTCTTCTTCAAGTCCTTTAAAATCGACTTTAAAATAGGTCTCCTTCACGACTCTTGAAAGTCAGACTTGTTCAAGTTAGAGAGACATGTAAAATATTTGGGTTAGTACTGCAATGAGAGAGAGAGAGAGAGAGAGAGAGAGAGAGAGAGAGAGAGAGAGAGAGAGAGAGAGAGAGAGAGAGAGAGAGAGAGAGAGAGAGAGAGAGAGAGAGAGAGAGAGATTTGAAATTTTTTTAAAATATAAAAAAAAAAATATGTGATCATAGTGTGTCTGTATATATGTGTGTGCGTCGTAAGTGTGTATCTTATATTCGAAATTCTTCAAAATAATTATTATATTGGCCACATTTCATTTGAAGACCTTTACGGTAACGATCCAATATTATTTATCAGTAGAATAGCAGCCATCCTACCCGCCCGTTTTCCGCCATCCGATCCGCACGTTTTCCGCCAAACTAAGCTTATGCTTCATTAAATATCAATTTCTATACAAGTTTTACGATTATTCGCCCTTCCTATTATGACTCGGACTCGCATGAGTCTCCAAGTAGAGTGGGTGTATGTGACGCATAGCATATAACAAAAGGGATACAAATAGGGACGGATAAATATCTCGGTGTTTGTGATGGTAATTTTTAATTAAATAAATTGATAAAATAATTTTAGTGTCAAAATATTGTTAATTTAGATCATACAGTATAGATAAATTATAGGAGACTATTTAGGACATTAATATAATTATAATATAATAATATTAAAGCATGGTTATGTAATAATATTATCAAAATATTTTTGTACCGATAATAATGTTAATATGGATAATATAAAAAAGGTATCAGGTATTGGTTGTTATTATTGATAAAATTATAAAGACATGCACCAACACTGTGATACAACTTAATTTAGTTAAAGTGTTGAATAAATATATATATATATATATATATATATATATATATATATATATATATATCTTTGTATCGAGAAATTTTTTATGACTTATAACAGTAAGTAACTATAAGAGATACGGCAGGATCCTTATACAGTAAAAAATTATTATTTGTGAATCATTACCGAAATTCTAAAGGATGGGGATTTACTATTTATGTTATTATTTTATTTTTTTTATTTTTTTTTTTATCATCTTATTTATATATATTTTTAGGAGTGTGGACCATTTCACCCCTTCACCCTCCCAGATGTGTAGCGTATACTCCACACAAGAGCGAACAACACCCTCATAAAAAGAATAAAACTGGGGCAGTGTGGGGAAAATTTTAAAGGTTTTATTATATTAAAAGTATAGGACACGTTCTAAAAGGTGTCGCAGATGAGGGGACTATAAGTGAGTCACTACTCCCTCGAGAGATGAGAAATGCAAGAGAGAGAGAGGGACTTAATCTCACACAATACTGAATAGGAGTATCCACGAACAATCACTAAATTAAGAGTTATATGTAGGAATATTAAGAGACGCAAAAGACGAAGCATATACATGTAGGATTCACTTCTCCTGAGAGATAAGAAGATCTCCAGATTTAGTTTCAATAGCGCTAATTCTGTCTCTCTGTTAACTGCTTCGAGTGACAACTATAAAGAGAGAGTGACAGTATTCTATTTCTTCCAAAATAAAGTATCTCGATCATAAGATGCGAATGAAAAAATAAAATAGAACATAAAATCGGAAATCATCTTTAACTATAGATTACTATATATACTAACTTATCAACTATGTGATCCAATATAATACCTTAGAGGAGTTCTCTTAAATATGATGGACGTGGAATGGTGTGAATTATAATATAGATATTAACTTGTTTCTCAATTAGTGAGAACCTATCTATTTTAGGTGAAAATTAAGACCTCAAAGTATATATAGCATCACATAAAAGTGAGTTAGATAGAGAAGAATACGAGAAGTAATAATATATATTTTATAAATATATATTTAATATAATATAATAATATATAATATACTATTAATTATATATAAGCTAATATAAAAATATATACTAATATTATAATATATATCATTAAATATATAATATAAATATATATATATATATATCTATATGCACTGAAAAAAGCCATTTTAAGAAATAATAATGCACGTGAAGCTCCTTCTATTTTCTTTATCTTTTTTTCTATTTACTATTATTCTTATAATTCGTATAAAATATAGCGAAATTAATTCTATTGATGAAGACTAAAATGTAACTCAGCATCCAAGCCATGATCAGAAGGGATAAGCATCACCTTTAATCTTATGTACATTTACTCAACCCTAATATATATAATAATATATATTTATATAGATATTATATGTATTAATATTATATCTCCTATATAACACCACACATTAAACAAAATCTTCTCACTACTACAGAATACGGATATAAATACTCTACAAGACATAGGACACCAAGAACAGCTCATCTGACTGCATATAATTGCGGAAGGACCTGAATCTCTACACTCCACTCTCTTGCCGATTCATACATACAAATTACTCATACTATATATTATATATATATATAAAGTAATTCATAATACATACACATACATCCATACTGCACACTCACCATCTCTAAATTCGTTCACTAACATACACCACATACAATTAAGACATAACGAATGAGGAGACATATACACATAAATATAAATACTTTATCCTGACTATACTCACGAGAGCGTATTATCGTGTGCGAAAGAAAACGTTCGTTGGAACATAATGTATTATATTATATATATTAACACACTACTTACACTATTCACTATCGACATTTATTCATTTGTTTTGCTGGAGGAACTTATCAACTAAATCATATTGCTTTAGATCTCTTATCTTCAGGGATTAGTTTTATTGAATTTAAATCTATTCAAGTTTTTATAAACAAAGAAGTCTATATTATTACTATTAGATACTGCACTTAGATTATATAATATAAAATATTATAATCATATTTTATTATTCACTTACACTTCAATCTAATCTATTATTATTCTTATACTAATATTATATATATCATTATCATTATTATTATTTATGTATTATATCAAATGATAGTGATTGGTCCAATCGATCTATTTACTTCTAAAATCAATTACTAATATTATTAAACATTATTATTAATATCCTATATATTTGGGTATTTTATAATCTAGCATCAGCCTTTCAGCCTTCCTATCTTTTAAGATTCATGTCAGTAAATAAATGCTGAATCTATTCTAATTACTTATCATATCGGAATATAAAAGTAGTGTTTTGAGATTCAACTTAGTATTTCATTTCACTTCATTTCATATTTATTTAATCTTCCCCTTATATATATTTATATTATATAATTTGGTATTAATAATCATTAGTTTTCTCCTCACGAATTTCGATTACTTGGAAACATTCATTCTAAATAATTAAGTGGCTTATTTTTACAATTATACTAATCTTATTACATAAAATTCACTCAAAATAAATTTCATTTCATATTACTCAGCCTAATATCTAGATACTTTTACTATGACATAGACTTATGAAAATTTTAAAATTTTAATTACTTCTATCTCTATTCTCTATATATATTATTAATTATATTTATATTATTATTATTAAAACATATCTTTTATGATACAAATTGATTGACGTACTCAAACTTTATTCACTTCCTTGTTCTTTGAGGTTTCGAGAATTTTTAAAATTTATCGAAATTTAACAATTGAATTATTGAAAGAATAAATAGTAAGTGTCACGGATTTTTAACATTTGAGCATTTATTCGAGTAATAATGCACTGAACTTATCACAGCCAAGAATATTTAGAACTATGTTACTCAATAAAATATCATCTAATAGAAATAATATAAGCGACTATAGACTTCTCATTAAGGATAGTTTGTGGTTAAACTATAAAGTTTAGTGCTACTAATTTTATCCTGGGAGATAAAATAATACAGATTGACGAAATTATGTAATGAGTAAAATTGACCACGTGGTTTTATATAAAAAACTAATTTTTACAACAGTTGTAAATAATTATGAATTTTAATTTATAAGAATTGAAGTGCTAAATAATTGGGAATATATTGTTAAATTTATTGTTTTTATCATAACATTACCTTACTATCATAATACCTATCTTAGTAAATTAATATATTAATATACATATGTACAATGCGGTGACTGAGCGATTGCTACCTTTCATAGGTAAATAAGTACATACGATATCCTTTAGTCCGTATCAAAGTATATTGTATTAGTGATAATATTATACATATATATATAATATATATATATATATATAAACTTATATAATTATATATATATATATAATATTATATATATATATAAGTATATATATATATATATATATCTATATATACAAAGTATATTATACCAAAATAAAAGGTTTATCATTTTAGCTTATCTAGATCATTTACATCATCTCCACATTACCATTACAAGTAGCATTGGCGTACTAGGCAGATTTGGCTCTAGGGGCATGGGGCAAGAGTTCGAGTTTGAAGAGAAAATATAACGATACCTGAATAGAATATATATTATATAATAACTATATAAAAAATAATTATTTTTGGAAATATTAACTATCTAAATTTATAGATAAAGGAAATTACGGATTCTTACAAAGTTATACGTAAATCGTTTTATAGAATGTAGGCAGCATCACTCCAATTATATATATATATATATATATAATAGTAATATATATATATATTATAATACAACAAATTAAATATATTTATACATATTCAATATATTTTATGTATTTTATATATTCTATATTATATTAAATATAATAATATATATAATATATATATATAATATAATAAATATATCTATATAACTTTCATTTTAATATGCTGTGTTTGTGTGTGTGTGTGTGGTGTGTGTGTTGTGGATCTTTGTCGTGCGTGTGTGTGTGTGTGTGTGTACGCAAGGATTTGAACTTATGGGTAATATCACAATCTAAAAATAGTTACTTCGTGATAAATTCGGTAAAATAACAAGTCTACACAGTTGCTAATTAAAAAAGATAGTGTCAGGAGGTGAGTAAAAATAGAAAACACGAATGAAAACACCAAATTAAATATTTAGCGATGCGTTTCTGGCTAGTACTGAGTCCTGAGTAGTAACTAATATTAAATTAAAACTCCAGCATTAGAACGCCTTGGATTTTCAGCAAATTTCGCAATTATATTTATTTCCAATTCGTTCATTTTTTTCACTTACTAATTTTCTATGAGTACTCATCCTACATAGTCCATTAAGCCTGTCTTTGTGTTTCTTTGTTTTTCTTAGCCGAGTCTTTATACTCTTTGCATAGTGTTGAAAATAGATTCAAAGGTACTGATTGAACACGGTAGCAACATTGCAATTAATTAGACAGGTATTGATTTGAGGAAAATAAAGGGTCAGCTTCTTTAATACTTCAAGTAAGTCAAATCGTTCAACTTGCTTATACCATTTATTTTTCAAGCCACATAAGGTAATACCCATTACAGTCAGTTCTTCCGGATTGAAATTTATTGACAACTCTTTTCAACATAAAACTTGAAAAACATTTTACTTTCTCACACATACTGCCTAAGGAAAAAAGAGAAACGGATGCAAATGAAAAAGAATAAATGCTGGCACGGTTGTTTGTCTGAAAATCTAGTATCTAAAGAGGATGAAAAGTGAGTCAAGATAACGGCAAAGTACAGACGCCTTCCAATACTCAGCAAAGTTTCAAGCAAGGATTGATTGCTTATGATTGTTGAGATTGGTAACTTTTCTAGGGGTGGTGCATAGTTCTACTAGAACTCAGCAGTAATAGAACATTGGCGGATAAGAGCAGGACAACAATTAATTTGATCAGCAGTTTTGCATGGTCTTTCACAATTCTTCAAGATTCTTTGGATATGATCAGAGCATCTGCTCTAAGTAATAGTTTTTATGTCTTGAAATGATGTTATCGCCTGTCAACTAAAGCTAAAATATTGGCTTTATTACGGAAGAGTAATAATGAAATTGGGTCTTTGTTGCCGAACAGAATACTAGAAAAAGCTGCTTTTCTTGTTTATTGTTTGTCTTCAACACTATTTTATGACATATTAATGAAGCATATGTATGGAAATAGCGAAATACATGATTTTTTGAGTCCAACGGTTTCACAAAGTTTAGGCAAGTCTCAGAATAATTTTTCTTTTAGGTTGGAGTCTCGAAAAATTTGTGATTGATCTAGCAATGTATATTTCAAATTTCAGGATAAAGTAGAGGTCATTAATCGACCAAAATTAAAATTTAAACCGATTGGCTTACATATGAAAATATAAATCTTTTTTTCTCATATTGTTTCCGCGTTGTCTTTGAACCTACTGTTTATCCTGCCAATGCTAGCGCAGACTGTTGTTACCCCCTGACCAACCGCATAGACTCTGCACTTTCACACAATGAACTTTTCTTATAAACAATCAAACGAACATATTAAGCTTTAACAGTCTTTTTAACAGTAAGTGCAAATGGTTCAATGTGAAACGTAAATTTTCTATATAAATCACTCCAGAGAAATTCCTTAATCCGAAACAGTCACACTTTTCAAGATGAAAAATAATGTAATGCGTAAATAATCATGTAATTTTTATCTATTAGATGAGTATTTATCTTATTTGTTTCAAAATTCAAAATGTTTTATTTTTTTAAATCCGCAATCTTTACATAATGTCTAATTATTATTTTAAATTGTCACATATCTAAAAAAATTAAATTTTTATTAAAGACCACCGCAAGTTAGGTTTGTTTTTGTTTTAGATTATGTAAGCTCCTCTCGCAGAAATTGGCATAAATACGAATACAAATTTTCATTTTTAATCCATCCCGCAGAACTTCCAGACTCGGCAGTTTCGTGCTGCTATCAACTTATATAAAAGAATTATAAGAAAAATATATGTCACATCACATCACATCTCGTTTCTGGTTTTTTACAATTTCTATTCGCGCCAGACTATATTAATGGTCTCTCAAAATAAACTCAGTTGCAGAGCTTTATACCTTAAAGCGTTAAGTCATTGAGGTTTCCCAGCAGAATAAACATATGTCTTCAAATTGCATGTATAAATTACTTTTTTATTTCTTACAAATATTATTTATGATAAGTGTTATCTGCAGCGAATATCAACAGGTACGCTTTTCGTGATTGATTTAACATAAGCTTATTGGCAAGCGCGCCAAATGCTATCTGAGACTATACCTGGAAGTTCTATGCGTAGAATAATTGAGTCCAGTAAGAAGCATAAGCTGATGTTAAAAAGTATCAATAATGCTATAGTTGAATCTATAAGTAAAGTAAGCATATGAAAAGGAAAACACTAAAACAAAACTTAGAAAAATATATCAATATAAATTAACTCTAATAAGTAAAATGATTTAAATAGAAAGCAATCTTAGATAATTTATCGATTGGTGATGTTTTATTTAACAAGTTTTTCTATACTATTAAACCCTTAATAACGTCGTCTGGCAAACATTAGATAAGGTTCGATAAAATTTTTTTAATCTACTGAGACCTAAGAATATTAGAGGGAGGGCAACTGTCTCCCCCCCGGCCCCCCCTATCCTGTCCTACGATCACCAGGTATACGTCTAATTATATAATTAGCATTATACTGATAGACTCGTTGCTTTATAGTATAATACCTACGTCAAATTCTTAGAAATTATGAATTTATAAACATGACACAGAAATCAACTAATTTATCTTGATTTAAGATTATGACTTTATATGAAATTAAAAAAAATTTGGCCAGTTTGAAAAATGCCCAACAGTACTGCAAGCTCTTTGCAGATTTCAGGTACACTGTGGTGCAAGTACAATTAAATTACAATATAATATATACTATAGGGTTTATTGCATATACTGCAGTACATGACTAATTACATAGTTCAAAATAATTATAGAGCTACGTCAAATAAATAAAATATGCGTATTTTGATATACAAGTTTTTATAAATTCCTTTTACAATATAAATTCTTTGAAGTTACTCTTTATTATATATTATAATATTAATAATAATATACTATATCTATATAATTATACTTAATATATAAGTTAATAATATTATATATACTATTAATATTAAATTATATACTATCATATATATATATTATATTTAATATTAATTATTAATATATATAAATATATAACATATAATATATGATATATATAATTACTACTATGATATTATATGAAAATTATAAATAATAAATAAGAATATAAACATTATATTTTAATATTTTAAGAGTAAATATACATAATTAATATACATATAATTATAATAAATAAATTGATTTTCTATATAAGTTATATATATAATTATATAGGATGAGTTACTGCCGACTATTCCACGTACTTTATTAACCAGAAGTCGAGAATATATTAAAAAACAACGAGATCCTCTTAGATTACCGACTTCCAAAGAGACGTACTCATCTGAGTAAAATTTATAAATATATCAAATAGTTCAATATGAAGTTACCCGAGTTCCTAGATCCTTCTTTTTCAAGAGATTGTTTTTTGTTTTGTTTTTTGTTATTTTGTTTTAAATAGCGGACCTCACACCAACGAAGGGCATATGCCGTCCCTCCAGGCAGACAAAAAAACTTGCCCATGGTCAGGCTACACGAGCTACATAGCAGTGAACCCACCTGCACGAGAGACTGGATACTCTCTCAGCGACTCTGACTCCAAGATGGAAAAATTTAAATACACATACATATTTGTAGCCGATTAATTAATGAATCAGCATTGCTGTTGATTAGTTCGTTAATGCCAATACAAAAGTACAATATTATATTATTACTACATCACAGTTTTTACTTGCTATTTTGACCAATCGAAAGCAAAAACGTAAAAATTACTATATAATATACTATACTATATTACTATATATAATATATTATATATAGTATTTCATATATATATATTATAGATTATCATATATAATATATATAATTAATATATATAATATATATATAACTAATATATATATTAATTAATATAATATATTATATATCTATAATATATTATTTTACTTTTTTACATATGCCAGTATAGATGAATTTTTTTTGCCTAGGGCAGAATGAATGGTTAAGAGGGCCCTACATATATACATATATAGTATAATATATATATTATAATTATATAATAAATATATTATTATGATATATATATATAATGGCGACTAATCTATATTTAATTATATATTATAATAATATATATATAATAAATATACTTTATATATAGATGTGGTGTGTTTGTTGGTGTCGTGTGTGTGTGTGTGTGTGATGTGTGTGCCTGTGTGTGTGTGTAGTGGATGTTGTGTTGTGTGGTGTGTGTGATAGTGTAAAGCCAGTTATTCGTTTTGCTTTGTGACTGTAACGAAACGTAAAAAAATGTTCTATAGCTATGAAAGAGATAAATTTTCTGGGTTTCAGCATAAGTGAAAAGGGAGTGTTGCCAAATCGTAAGTAAAATTTCGCTAAATTCTGAAAAAGGATAGTTTTCCATGCTTTGCCAGATATTTATAGCACGTTCTTACTAAAAATGTAAACAAAACCAAGATGGCGGCCTTGGATATAATTGCATGTGATAGACAATGTTTCATTCAATTAAATCAGCTTTAAATCAAGTATTTCTTCCAAATGGTAACTCCATTACAAAGTTTGAATTTTAATATTATCAGTTTACTTGTAATTAAATTCTTTGGTTATTTTGTTTTATTTCTGTTTTTCCGATCAATAATATATATATAAGTTATATTAAAGTATATTTAGATATCAACAGTACTTAAATATAGTTTACAGGAGATATCAGAGTCACCTAGTTATAATATATATATTGATATGATCAGGATAAGAGTATAGCTAGGATAAATATGGTAATTAGATAAATTGCGACTAACGTTATACTACTATTAAATAAAGTAGGTTTAGTCTAACTGAGATCAATAAATATATTCCATATTTACTACAGAAATTAAAGAGTTTCATACCCTCAATATATATATAACTATATAATAATATCGATATCAAAGAAGACGGTCATACTAGTCCTTAAAATTGTTTAAAAAAAAAACAAAACAAATGGAATCTAAAACGAAGTGGCAAGCTTAGTCTTACACCATGGGATAATTATTGTGCTAAACCTCAGTTGTGAGGGGTTCCCCCCACCCCCTGCTTAGCAGGATATAAAGCTTTCGTATCAGGAGCGATATGCACAGAATGCACAATGAAAGATTAGATATATGGGTGGGGATCTATCAGTTGCAAGGGCAGGCACGGAAAAAGGTAAGGTAAAATAAGCCGGAAAGTAAAGTTTTCGGCCTTTCTATCGAACGAAAAAAACAACCGCAGGCTTTTTCAAACAATAAAATGAATATAATTAATTTAAAAAAATTAATGTATAAAATTAATTAATTATTGTTTAATTAAATTTTTGATATATAATTAATTCATAATTAATTAATTAAATTAATTAATTAATTCAACGTTAAGAAATTGAATCCTCACTATAAGTTTATAATATATTAACTGCTTGAGTCTATCGTTATCTCAAAATACAATAAAAATAAACTAAGTTGCATAAAGTAAAGCCCTTTTTAATTGACGTGTATATCCCGCGAACGCGTTGTTGGTATTTCTTTGGGGGAGGGATCGCCACCATAAGCAGCGTAATCATGACGCACCTAGCCGCGATACGTAACCTGCTAGACCGCCACCGCACTCTCTACTTAGTAACGGATGTAGATGTTTATTGCACAGGTAAATCTTATTCTCTTCAGAATTGACACCAGTAAAAATCATCAAGGGGGTGACGGTATACCATCTGTCGGTAAGACGACTGGTTATCGCTGGGCTCATGCACCCCATACGGGGGGGGTAGCTACTCCCCCAAAACCTCGAGATATATTGATCGTGAAAGGGCTGAAACTTTTGGGTATAAATAAACCCACTCTTCAAATGAAGGTACGGTTGTAGGTTGGACAGATAAAATTGAGTAATTATATGTATGAGAAGTAATAGCAGGGAGATAGCTGTTCACAGGACAATGCATATTGAAAGATATAAAGGGAGTATAAAGTAGACTAGAATAAATAGGAAAGCGATGAGGAGAAAGCAGCACCAAGGGGGGGCTCTCCAGCCCATAACACTTGAAATAGTTGAACATAGAAACGCGACGCGAACTTGGTATAGAGAAGCACACACATATTATTCTATAAGATGACCGCAGGGGCGCGCTACATGAAGGAATAATAGGAGTGAGATGAGGAGCATAGGCCAGTATGGAAATATGAGGCACGTAAGTAGAGAACAAATGGACCATAGGGAAGATACGGTGGTAGCAGCAGGTAGAACAAGGTAAGATAGAAAATGACGATATAACAAATAACCGAAATCTCCAGCACCTGAATAAGCAGGGCAGTGAGTATCTGACACATAAAGATTAAGCGAGCACGCGTTAACGTGATAGGATATAGATAGGGTAGTTAGGAAATTGTGACCAATGGTGACACTAAAGGGCGCATCATGCTTTCAATAATAACAGGTAACCCACATAATAAGTATCGGGGGGGGGTTAAAATAGCCTAACAGACACCCCAAGGGGGGGTCTCGCCGGCCGTCCAAGAGAACCTGAAAATAATAGTTAACATTAGAAAACTGTGAAAAACTAGGTATTCAAATAGACAAGTATCTTTCTTTCTTATCAAGATGAGTATTCGCTCTGGATACACGAAAAAAATAATAACTTTTATTAATATTTTTATGTGTTCTACACTTAAAAAAAATGTTTGTATATTGTTTTACTTCACGATACATCTATGCAAGCAGTAATCAGTTAAAGATCGTAAAGCAGGTAAATCAGATAAAACTCAGTAAATTCAGTAAAAACCGCAGATGCTAAATTCTCAGTAATCAAAATACTGCTTCCATGAGCAACCTTCCTATCCTTCCATGATCTATAGATTTCAAGTTCATTTTTTTTTGTTTAAAAAATTGTTATGTTTAAATACCATTATCAAGAGTAAAATAAATTCAGTAAATCAATAAACTCAGTAAAAAAAAGCAGGTAAATCAGTAATTATCATTATGTAACCATCAACCATACTACCCACAATAAATCGTCAGATCATCGATCTTATTCGATTCCTATTTGATACTATTGATGAACTTCCTGATCTATTGAATACAACAAGTCATATTTTGTTCATAATTCTCAAAAAACTTTTATTTATTTTGTTATTGTTTTCTTTTAAAATTTGATGTTTTAACTAATAAAATTTTTATTTGTTCTTTTAATTTGCTTTAAATTTTGTTTTTTACTAAAAATTTATAATTCTTTTAATGTTTGATAAGCTTAAAAAAATTTTACATCATTTTACAATCCTCCTAAAAGCAGTAAAAATCAAAGTAATATATCAAGTATAATTTATATCAATATATAAACACCTAATAAGCCATTCTATCAATAATATAATAAATACTACTAAATTATATACTATATACACAACTCATATATACCGTTATGATTAATTAGATTATACTATTGATTTAATTATAACTATCTAGATCTATTAGAATATTCAAGTCATTATTTTAACTTATAAGCTAAAAAAATTGAGAGTCAATATCGTTTTATTAACTATAATCAACCATACATATAAAGCAGATTTTAAATCACAAGTTAAATAATTTTCGAAAATAAGCACCTATATGAAACACACAATAGTATACACCTATTACCATTTATCCATATATAATAACCAATAGGTTTGAAATTTAATTCTAATATAAAATTAGGATATAAATATGATTACTAATTATTATTGAACTGCCCTTAATAATATACTCGTAGATATATTTTTTCTTCTTTAGTTAATATATATATAATTATATATAAGTATTAGTATATTATTGTTCTTGAAATAAAAGGGGCAACGGGAGCGAGCACAGCCGGGAGAGTGAATATAGCAGATAGAAATATAACGACCAAATCTTTTTCCAGATAATTTTTTATAGAACCACAAAGAAGTTCCTGATGTTTGATTGACCATACACAAACAAAGCAAGAGAGAGCAAAAGTGCACAAATGCACTAACTCACTCACTGGTAAAAATGTCTTTGTGAATTTACCATTTGTACTCGAGTCTGAGAAAGTCATTGGTAGACTCGACAATTCAAAAACTACTAATATTTAAGTTGGTCGCCAGTAACAAAGTTTTGTTAACGTAGAATCTTAGACTACAATGCTCAAATATCTTTACACGACAGAAAAAATGTGCCCTCAAAGCATATTGAAATCCTCTGTGATGTACACAATATGCCGGTAGAATTGATCTACTATCACAAGTAGGTCATCTTAGTTCTTTGGTAACCACTGCACCCTGCTAAAGGTAACATATCAATATTAACATGAGCATAGGCTAGATTAGCGCCATTTGTAAGAGATGGACACAATTATTCGAAAAATTGTTTCTGGGCCATTGAGAACAATGAACTACTTAATATGGTCCAGTTCCCACACAGCTCGCAGAAACGATTATTGGCGAGATCAGATTAAGCACTCTTGATTTCTAAGAACAAAACAAAGATGTATTGACCATGTTAACAGATGAAGCATCTTAATTAATTGGACTGTCCTTAGACCATTAAACTTGACCCAAAACGAATATACGGATCAAAGATATTACTAATGATGACGGTTTTTAAAGTCAGATGTCAAATGGCCCAGGTTTGATGAGAGATATATAGTGTTTATACAATATTAGATGGTGGTATATTATTTGCTGAATACTATTAAACACTTAAGCATACAACACGTACGCTATAACACGCTACCTAAACAGTCCGAGGAACACAGCACAACAGTCGACAAGTCAGAATGTAAGCTTCGGAAAGAGATGTTAAAAGCTTATCCTTCACGAGAAGGAGCAACTGAGTTGAAAAGAGAGACCATTCTCGAAAGAAAGAAGTCGCGTTATCTCAAATCTTCAGAGCCAAACGTCGGTTCCTCATGAAGCTGCAGCATAGACACATGACCGCGAAATACCACACGACTTCTTTATAGAATGAAACGCTAAGTCGCTCCGCGTTTTAGAAGTAAGTATAGAGAGTGTTAAATTATCAGATCTCTTTGACACACACGATATGAAGAGATCAACGCGCATTCATCCTCTCTAATAAAGGACAGTTCAGAATGACCAAATTGTGATTATTATACATAATTTCCGTACTTCTGCGTCAACTCCGATGAATTTGGACGCGCCTGAAATAATCCGACTAAAAACAATACAGTGAAATTGTAAGGTAGAGATTAACTGCGAAGACGTACAAGGACGAGGTGTAGAAATGTGATTTGAATTGAGTCAATAGAGCTATTATTTCAAACGAGTTTGGAGTGAAGGCATCTACAAAGCAGCGCACCAAAATGTCGCTGAGAATTGAAACTTAACCCGAACTGAGAGATATTTTCCTGATGATATTTATAACTTAGGAAGAGATTGAGAGTATGTATTACAATTGGCATTGTATTTACATCGCGATAATAAACTTGAAAGGAATTCAAGCGACTTCACATGTACAACTATTGTATTTACTAAGCTGAACAAGCCTGCATATGATAACTTAGAAAACTGATGCACTTAATTCTCGCCTTCACAAGCCGATTCATGACTTGATAAAGTCTTGAGATCAATCGGTACACCATATGTTTGATGCACGTTATCGTTGCGCCACAGAAGCGTTCATGGCATCACTGCTAGACGTACGAATGAGAGAGGAAAATAATCGTTGACTGAACCGACAAAAGTAGATTCAAGTATAAAGAAACACAGCTACAGGTTAGTTTGCGATGAAAGCTATTTGGAGGACGAAATAAAACATGTGGTACTGATGTCTCTTTCGTTCAGAGGCTATCATACATACACTCTTCGCTACGGTAGCAGAGGCGACCGCCAAGGCACCACTTGAGAGAGAGTTATGGATTGAATTACGTTTAATATATATTAACACATATTCAAACATTATTATAAGCAGTAAACTGAACATTCTATAAACCTCTAAAGACCTAGTAAATGTGAGTAAAATTTAAGAAAGCAGGACTTATTTCCCGTATAGTTATTACTATAACGAGAGTAATAGGAGCCGCCTCGTGGTATTATCAGTACAGATAACAATTCTATTTAATTGCTCTATGCTGTAAGTTAGTATAGATCTCCATTGGAATATCATGAAATGTTATAGGTATGGATTAATATTAAATATTATCTATCAGCAATAATATAATAATAATTACTCATATATAATATATAGAGATCATAATATAACAATAAATTAAAAAATATAAGAAAAAAATCTAAATTAAAAAGAAGTCGAAGATATTGAGTGAATTGTGAAATATTATATTATTGACTGTAGGTTTATTTTCAGGCCCAAGAGACCTTTCGTCTGGATTTATATACCTATAATGTTTATTATACAACACCTTTCGAAACGAGGGGAGACGATGAACCACGCCACAGAGTAAAATCACCTTTACGGGGCCAGGGGTCAGCGTACATAAGAATACTCTGCCATAGACATATTACTAATACTAGTTATTATGAAAATAGGTTATTAGAGGAGCGGTAGTGTGTGCTGTAGCGTTGCTTATTGAATATAAATTAAAGTACACGCCAAATTTGAGTAGTGTAGAATATATCTAATAGTTATAACCTAAGATAGCGAGGGTGTCTATATCCACATTAGATTAATCATTATATATATAGAGTAGACATATAAGTCTTTAATAATTACCTGTGTATAAGTAATATATATCAGCAGTTTACACGTCCTAAATTCGTAGTGTTTATTTAGAATTTAGTAAGATACGATAGTACGATATATTGTCCCTGATGTTACAATTTACTACCACTGGTAATCTGTTAGAAAAATTGTAGTAATCCACATAAGTAATAGAATAAAAATGGAGATGAATACCGTAATTTGTTTTAGTACACCAAAACATTGTCGCTAGCAAAAATTGGTCATCAATCTGGAAATACTAAGGGATAAAATATTATTTTTTTTTTTTTTGTTTAGTACTCAATTTCGTAATATTTTAAGTTTATATTAGTTGCATATTAATAATCGTACTGTATAACTAATAACGCTAGGTCGAAACATATATATAGAGCAGCTTGAATAGATCCTCAATTGCATTACGCGATAATGTTGGTTGCATAGTGATTATATAACAAACCCTGAGAGAAATATTTTGTTTCCACAGATTTCTGTGATACATGTGATATTCGAGTATAAACTACTCGTTATACGATAAGCAATTTCTTTTTCACGATTAAATGAACATCTCGAGGATTATAGCAAGATGTGGTTAAAAAATATTTGTTTACACACAATTAGTGAACAAAGATAGGATTTAGAAAGCATATTGTTTAGTTAGAGATATCAATATATGAGTTAGCCTATATCGGTTAGAGATTTGAACTAACTCTTCAGGAGTATATTTTACATACCTACTATAAATATTATATAAACCTTTACAGTAATATATTATAAAATAACAATCATTATCACGTATATAGAGAGATTCAGATAATTGGTCTAAGTAGTATTATAGTACATCAGTTAGACCTCTAGGCTATATATAATGAGCTAAGAAATATGATAATATATATATAATAGTATTTATATATATATATGATATATACTATATATATATAATAAACTACTATATTATATATAATATATATATTATATAATTAATATATATATATATAATATATATATTATATAGTAAAGCAAAAATAAATATAATATATATATATATAATTAATATATATATATAGTATACTATATATATATTAATATAAATAATATATATCTATATAATATATATATATATATACTATCTATAATATATATATATCATTAATATTTATACTATATACTATATATATATATATATAATTATATATAATATAATTTATATATATATATATATATATATATAATAATGGAACTGTTATACAACTATACCGGCACGTAGACTCCATCTAGGTTAGCGTTCTGGTCGACGGCATCGGAGCGATCCATATAGATCGGTCTCGTTTAGGTCAACTTACTAGTTCAAGGTTATGGACAGTAAGATTGTTAAGTATGTCAACGAGATTACTAATGTGTATAATGCTATAACAAACTTATCATAAACCTGAACTAGAAGGAGCCTAATACCGAGGACGGTACCTATTAGTGGTCGGCGACCGCCGTAAAACATAAATCTAACCTAGAGATCTAATCGTTGCCCATAAAAGTAAGACCCTAACCTAGATCACTTGGCTGTCTTTTTAATATAGTATATATATATATATATTATTATAATATATATATAAATATATATATATATATTATACTATATAATATTATAATATTATATATATATATATATAATAATCAGTGGTGCTCATACTTTTACTTATGAAGATCGACCAAGAAACTTTTAAAGAAAACTTTGAAAGTTGCCAAAGAAAAAATTTTAAGTATAACATTCTAAGGTAGCAAATACGTATCCAGAGTATGGCGTAAATAATTTTACCTAAGGTCACTCACTTCAAGATCAACTCGTACAAATTACGAGCCATACGATTTACTAACAGAGAATAGAAATGACAGAAACGGAATAAGGAAAAATATTAATGTCGGGATGATGAGGCGACGAGGCATGGCATTGGTGATCTTCTGCGTATTTGCAAAAGAATGGCGTGTAGCTTTTACTTATGGCTAAACACACAGCAACGAAGTTAAGTGATCATGCTAGGCGAGATACCGGTATTTAGAATTTGATTATTTTCATTTGAGAAAATGGGACCCGCATAAATGTTGACACCAAAAGAAAGCGGTTAACCTGCAGTGCTACTTTCTCTTCAAACAAGAGACGTTTATCTCGGACCATAAAAAGCCAGAAATTATGTTATCCGTTTTCGGCTTTGAGGTTGAATCGTCAGTGCATAGCTTACATACTTCGTTTCGATTCTGTTTAGTCGTTCCATGTGCAAATAGCTTGAAATATCCGAAGCAACTACTTGCACGTCCAGACAAGTGAAGGGGGTTGTTCGCTCTTTCGTATTCCTCTATCTTTCGTTTATTTTGTTGCAAGCAAGCGCCTTTTTAAATTCCTCAAGAAATTTTGTCTTCTTTAGCTCTGGCTTCATAACTGCCCTTGTCATCGATATTTTGCAAAAGCAAAGAAGGAATGTTCTTCAATTTTTTCTTCTAGTTGTGCAATTAGTAAAATATCGTCATACATCCACCATCTTATGCGGCGCCGATTATATTGACCTTCATCACTTTTTAAATTTTTAAACGACTGGGATATTTTCTTCTGCGATCGACCCAACCAGGCTCTCGCGCTCGAACCGTCGATGCGATCCGTGACCGTGTGAAGCACCACTGAATATACATATATATATATAATATAGTATATTATAATAATATATATATATATATATATATTATATAATATAAAATAATAATAATATTAATATATATATATATATATAATATATATATATATATATATTATATAATTATATATATATATATACTAATATATTCACTAAGATTATTATTATTCATTTTTTTTTTTATTTATATTGTATCTTATGTAATAAAAAATTTTTGCAAATATTATTTTTTATTTTTTAATTATTTTACTTATATTTTTGTATATACAATAGAGCTAAATGGATAATCGTAAAAAAATAATCGATTCGAAAAAATAATAAGATATCGATATATCAATAATCTCAAAAAATCAATAAATAAATAAAAAAAAATCGGATATAGTGCCTAACCTAAAAAGAACGAATAAAGGTATACCTTCTTAAGAATGAATAGGGGAGCGATATTTTTTTTAATTTTATTGAAATACTATGGTAATATTGTATCGAAAAATGGATTAAAAATAATTCAAAGAAATTTGAAAGACCATTTCTGTACATTAAATGTTTAATAGTTTTAATACAGTATTCATATTAGATTATAGAATCTCTCTCTGCAATTACTATATATATATATATAATAATATATTTCCTTTCTTCTATATATATATTATATATAATATATATATATTATATATATATATATATATATTTTAAATAATATAATATATACCCTTTCTTCTTTCTTAACCTCCCTCTATCCCATCACGGAATTATGAATAGTAAAGTGAAAGTAATATACAAATTCGCAACTAAATTCTTAAAATGAACATCTACTAAATTATAATCGGCAACGTCCTATGTTTGATTGTGGGAATTATACCAAGTGTTTATCCCGAAACAAACAAATAGTTATCAGGCACCTTATAAATACCTGTTCACACACATACACAACTATGATATATATTTATATATAATATATATAATATATAGTATAATAATACTAATATATTATATATATTATATAATATATATATATATATATAGTATATATCCTATAAAATATAATATAATATTATATGGGATAGACTCAGGTGTCGTTCAAAACTATACAAGTACCCCCATTGGGTATGGGTATACACTCTCCATGAACTGTTAGAATAGGCTGGAACATTCCTGAGCACTCAGTTGCCCAATGGTTGGTCCTTTTGTGCTTTGTTAATACAGAGGGTATCCAAACGAACTCTCGACCATACGCTGGGGTGCCTGTGGAAGTGATTTGTGGGCACGGCCACCGCCCTTTGAATGAATTACTGCTAATGATGAAGGTCTTCCTCGTAGTGTACGGAGCGCAAATCCGAGGTGGTTCTCTCTTGGATGGAGTTGTACTTCCCGTTTAGCTAAAAATTATAAACCTTGGTTTAATTCCCCTCGTTTTTACCTATTCATCACAGGGATGTAACCTCCTCCAGGAATTAACTGAAAACTTCATCCTCCCTAGAAAATATAATAACCTTTCTGATTCATCCTCTACACGCGCTTCTGGAACATTGCCTCACATTCTACTAAAGATGAGCTCTTTGCAAGAACCTTGCATCTAATTTCATTTTAGACGATATCGGTGATATTCCTTTTATTTTCTTCACCTCCCTTCAACATAAAAAAATGTTATTTCTACTCTCTCTGAACCTAATTCTAAGAAAGCGTATTTTCCTGATAGCATCCCCACTGTGGGTCTCAAAACTTGTGCTATCGAGCGTGCCCTCTGCCTTTGCAAATCTTATCAACCCTGCCTATCCACTTCTACCTTTCTTTCCCTACGGAAGAGAGCTCAAATTCAGTCTGCACTGAAGAAGGGTGAACCTTCTGAACCCTCTAGCTGTTGTCCTATTGATTTAGCCTTCCCCCCCGGGTAGTTTCAAAATTTTCCGAATCTATCCTTAGCAAGAAGATTTGGAAACATCTAAAATCTTCTAATCTTATCCCCAAATAGACAATATAACTTCCCTAAGGAGCACTTTAATGGGGATCTTCTTTTCCTTCGTTTTGACCCTTTGTTCTCGGTCCCTCGGAATTTTATTGAATCCCTTGCCATAGCGCTGGACATATTGATTGAGTCTGGGACAAGGCTTTGATTTCTAAATTTCTCTGTGATCTTCTTCCTGATTTCCATTTCATTTGTTCTTTAGTTGCTGTTATTTTATTATAAAGGATCATCCTTCATCCTTTAATGTTATCAATTAATAGTGGTATTCCTCAGGGTTCTCTTTATCACAAACTCCTTTTTACTTATTATCATCTATCTGCCATTTCGTCTCTTATCCACTCTTGTGTCGACAAATCGAACCTTCACTACTCCTTTCAGTTCAAAAACGTCACAATCAACAGATACCAATTAGTCAATGGTATAAGAGTAGCTTTGGAGTAACTAACATCTGATCTTTCTCCTATCATTTATTTATAGGGAGAAAACATGGCTGTTTTCAATGCCTTACAAATAAAATCCCTCACCTATCAACTCGATATAATCTTCCTTACAACCACATTTTCGAAATCATATAACTTCATACTATTTCTTTTCTTAAAATTCTTGGTATATTTGATATTCGGTTGGTAAAATTTGCTGTAGGATTGAACCTATTTAGAGATAAAGTGTCAAGAGAGCTTATAAGTATAAAACAGATTATTGGTCTTTTAACCTTGGACTCTACTTTATCCAAAGGACGGTTGGAATTTGATTCTCCACCCACTCATTCAAAACAGTACCCCAAACAAGGACGGATAAGTTAGAGCAACTGTTAAGAGTAAAAAAAAATTCTCTAACTCCGAACAAATTAACGATTCCTTAAAAGTGCCCTAGCAACTATTGTGACCTAAAGTTTCTTAGATTGTTTTTTTTGTTTATGTCGAGGCAAAGAATGAATATTGATAATGCCCACAGGTGAGGTGATGAAACATTCGAAAAGAGATAGGAATATTTTGAGGTGTTTTTGAGATATAGATTTGAGGATGCTGAACTTTAAAAGAGTTAAAATTAGCAAAATTTAGGGACTCCACTTAAAAACTCCATCCAGATCCACAACAGCAGTGTCAGAAAACTGAATACGAGAGGCAACTCTAGATGCAAAAGGGGTTGCAGACTTTTATGTGAGTGACCATATGGAGTGTTGAGTTTGCAGATGCCAATACCTTTACTAAAAAGTACAGAAAGAGTAGGAGATAAAGACAGAATCTTGTGGAGCACCACCATTTACAGAAAAATAAGTAGTAGTCCCATTTGAACAGCTGCCGATATGAAAGGTTTTGAAAAAACTCTAGACACGAGTAGACAAACGAAGCAGCGATGATTAGAGAGTAGATAAAGAAATATAACTGCCTTAGACAACTTATATTTTCAAATTGTAAACAGACATGAAAGTCAAAGAGGAATGAAAATAGCTTGGAACGTATTGAATAAATTAAATATCAGTCCCCGTGTTACCAACAATGACATATTGCTGTAAGACGTGGAGCGAAATGTACTTCATCATATTCTTAAAATTAAAATCCTGGCACAATTGAACAACTGGTAGATTAACATGAAATAAAAATAAAGGACAAGAAAATCACTGGATAAGATAGCAAAACATAAATTAACAGATAGAATAGAGTCCAACAGAAATGAAGATGTAAGGTCATATACACAGAAGGATTGACGCAATCTAGTAGACGATCGACCTTCATTAACTGAACTCCCAAGGAAAAGAGACCTTGTGAACGGTAGACAGATGAATTAGAAAAAACTCCATCATTAAATTGACAATTAAAGCCCAAACGATCAGGATAACAAGCATTTTTGGAAAAGCTATGATATTCATGAAGAATGCAACAGTATGAAGACTCTATCATCGTGCTAAGATGTGAACGGTATTTGGGATAAGATATATATAGTATATATATATATATATTATATATATTATAATATATACTATATATATATAATATAATAACATATTATATATATATATCATATTTATTATACTGTCAATATAATATTAATATATAATATATAATATATATATATATATATTAATATTATATATATATATATATATTAAATAATATATTATAT
This sequence comes from Trachelipus rathkii, assembly GCA_015478945.1. Lineage (NCBI taxonomy): Eukaryota > Metazoa > Arthropoda > Malacostraca > Isopoda > Trachelipodidae > Trachelipus > Trachelipus rathkii. Next base: position 77 of record JABUQX010093092.1, on the reverse strand, counting down.
ATCTATATATATATGATATATTAATATATATACACATATATTATATATATTAAATTATAATATATTATATATATATA
>JABUQX010093091.1:60000-62743 GCA_015478945.1 Trachelipus rathkii | reverse complement strand
AAAAACAAATCCAAAACTAATGCATTTACAAAGAATTATCTAAGTAAAAATACATCTCTCCTGACTACATATGCCCTGAAAGTTTCATCCACTTGCCCAAACAGGTAGAAACAGGGTGTAATTTTCATTTTAAAATCACTAAAAAAGATGGTAATATCGATTACTGAACAATTGCCCTTAGTTGAAAACCTAGAAAATCTAAAAAATAATTTGGACTATTGTAGGTAATGGACCCATCTATGGCTACTTCAAGTTTCAGTTTACTGAAAATTCTGGAAGTTCGATATGATAACAAAGACGGGTTTTGAGAATTTAAAATTTGAAAGACTAGTAGACACACAGAAAACACCAATTCCTGGAAACCAACGTTTTAGAGGCAAAACAAGCCAGTTTGCATTATAGGGTCAAAATCGACCGAAATCTTTAATTTTAAGTGTTTCACCTAGATTGGAAAATTGGGCTCAGCATGAGCCAAATATTGGACCTGTCCTGAAGGAGAGGCTTTCAGATCAAGCAGAAACATTTTCTTTTATGTACCTTCATCCGAATAATATGAAAATCGACATGGAAAAGTTCATTGATGAAATGGAGAAAGTTCAACTGAAGTATAAGTCAATGAGTTCAATGGACAATTTTCTTGCAGAAGCAAGTCTTTGGTATGACGTGTGGTCTAAGTCATATAATAATGACATTCAATTAATTGATTTATTGAAGCATTCTAAAACATTTTATCCATCAGTAGACACCGCTCTCACGATTGCTCTTGCTTTTTCCTTTAACTACGTGCACAATTGAAAGGTCATTTTCTACTTCAAGAAGAGTCAAAACGTGGCTGAGAAGTACGATGGGTAATGAACGGCTTAGCTCTTTGTGCATGCTTAGCGTTTACCTTAAATATATTGCACAGCCGGTCAAAGCAACACCGACGAACGTCCTCAACAAGCCTCTCGTCCGCCCAGGAGTCCTCAATCTCTTTCACGGATATATATATTATATTATATATATATATATATTATATATATATATAGTTATATTATTATATATGAGTTATGGTATAGTATATTATTAAGGTTATTACAACAATATATATATATATATAGTTATTATATATATATATATATTATTATTATTATTATTATTATATATATATATATATTATTATATTATTATTATATTATTATATATATATAAAAAAAGTATATATATAAATATATATTATTATTATTATATACATATATACATATATTATTATTATATATATTATTATATATTATTACATATTACATATATAGTTGATATATATATATATATTACACATATATATATATATTATTATTATTATTATTATTATTACATACATACAGAGTATATATATAGAGAGATTTGAGTAATTTCAAATTCTATTTTGTTGTCTTCTTTAAAGGTTTAAAAGTTACTTGCAGTTTATCCTGTGAATTATACCTATAAACAGACATGATTATAAAAAGAGAAATAATTTTTTTTAAATAAATTTAGCTTTTGTTTATTTAGTTGCATAAGTTATTTACCTTGTAGTATATAGATATATACTACAGCATATATATAGCAGAAGAGAGAATATAGTATATATATATATATATATATATATATATAAGTTATTATATATATATATATATATATATATATTGTTAATAACCTTTGCCCCCCCCTGGAAAATTTTCTGCGGACGCCCATGCCTGCAAACATATGCACTTTGATGTTCATATGTTTGTTACATATGTTTATACATATGTTTACATATGTATAAACATAATCCGTTATGTACTTGTACATATGTTTATTAGTTGAACAAGTTCTTCAAAATTAGAGTAGTAGCAACTACAATTCCATTTATTGAAGGAAAGTGGCTATGCCATGTTGTTATAAATGTTATGAGGAATGTCTTTTTGAGACAATTGTCTCTATGTGACTAAGGGGTGATATTGGAAGTGGATTCAGAGGGGGAAGGAAAGGCTGAGACGTGGGTCTCGACGAGGCAACAAACCTGTGATATGAATAGTCACAACGGATTTTATTAATAGGCCAGTTTTGGGATAATTTAGTGGTTTGTGGAAGGGGTTCGTCATGAATGCGAAGTAATTTGAGTTCAAACAAGTCCATCTTATTGTGTGGTAGGGCGGTCGTTGGAAGAGCAACCGAAATGCTCAAGTTTAGGGAATGGAAGCAAATAACAGCATCCGCTGCCACATTAGAAATGAGTGGAGAATATGGAATGTTTCCATGGAGGCAGTGTAATCATTTGACCCGGCAAAAGTGTCACTTTTTTGAAAGGAAGTTGCAATTGCGATATTGGAACCAATATGGGATCCGCTGCCGCTGCATATCCGAACCCAAGACCTTCGGTATCACCAGGCGGGTGTTTTGGGAAAACCGGAAAGCTTTCATTAAGATAGCCAAAGAACCCGCGATATATAAAGTATATATATATATATATATATAGCAGCATATATATATATATATATATATATATATATATATATATATATATATATAGTTAAGCATATATATATATATATATATATATATATATATATATATATATATATATATATAGGTATATATATATATATATATATATATATATATATATATATATATATATATATATATATATATATATATATATATATATATATATATATATATATATATATAGCATATATATATATATATATATATATATATATATATATATATATAGAGA